>JAULBS010124236.1:0-13900 GCA_032355785.1 Symmetromphalus regularis | reverse complement strand
ACCTGAGTTGTGTGCCCAGGACAGTGTGCTTGAATCTTAATTGGATATAAGCACGAAAATAAATACAACCACCACCACCACCCTCGTCTGAGGTGAGTAAATCCTTATTGACGCTAGTCCCTCGGGCCAGTCAATATTTTTTCCTATCTTAAAATTAATATCGGGGGACTAGTTATTTTTCGTGGGAACAAATAACTTTTTAAGCCTTCTATTTCCCCAGGCGAGTGAATATCTTAATTTCAACCCTGCTATTAGGTGTCAAATTATTTCTGACATACATCACCACATAGGCTACTCTTTCCGATTACTTCTTCCCATGGACAAGACGGTATATATCACAGCTGTCGCTATACCAGTCTTAATTCACTGGCTGGAACGAGAAGTAGCCCAATCGTTCCGCACCTCACCTCCGACTGACGCTCTTGATTTAGTAGAATGTGTCTGAAAATTTTGAAATTGTTGGTCGTTACTGAAGCAAATCAGATAAAACAGAGAACGTGATAGTACTGGAGGTCTTGAGAAAGTTACGATATCCAGACTGGAATGTTTCTATCTAATCTGCAATAATTAACTCTCTTGGCATCTTATCCGAGGTCACAGGTGGCGCTCTCACAAACAGAGTTGTTTCCCCTGCTTGGCCATTCATCTTGAAATATTATTGTCTTCAAATGTTGTTGTTTTAAAATATACTCATTTGAAAAATTGTATTGTCCATATTAGTATCGTATTCAGACCCTTCCCCCACCCCTCTCTCCATCAAAAAATAAATAGAAAAAATAAATAAAATAAATAAATAAAACTGAACAAAACCAAAAATGCATCCACCATTAAAGGCACAAGCATTGCTGTTAATATACTTTGTCTGCCTGTGAACCGGTCGGTCGTCGGATCTATCCTTCTCAGTGGACCCTTTGCCGTTTGGGCTATTTTCCATTCCAACCAGTGGTCCACAACTGGTTCATCAAAGGCCATGGTATTTGTTGTCCTGTCTGTGGGACGGTGCATGTAAAAGACCCTTGCTGCTTATCACATAGAGTAGCCTACATGGCGGCAGCGAGTTTTCTCTAAATACATATGTCAGAATGACTATATGATTGACATCCAATAGCCGATGATAGATAAAAATCAATGTGACCTAGAGGCGTCGTTAAATAAAACAAACTTTACTTTACTTTTCCTTTCACATGTGATTCCCTTCTCTCGCCCAACTTCTACTATTCATAAACGCCTGGATTCAGGTGTGGTCTAATGGTCAACACCCCAAAGGCCTGTCATCAGTTTTTATTTGTTTTCCTTATTAAATTGGTCATAGCTAACTTTGGACCTCCATTCAATAATTTAAATTTTTTAAAGAATGTTGAGGCCCCATTTCATAATTCCTACATCTGCTCCTTTGATTCTTCCATTGCAGAGACAAGAACTGGTGTGTAGGTCTAGATAGAAAGAAGATGACAGTTAATAGAGTGCTATCATAACCGTAACATCTTAGATAAAAATGGGGAAATCTGGTTTAAAAATTACTTCCATTTGTCAATTATAAGACTGGTGCAGATTCAAGATATATATATAAAAAATAATTAAAAAATTGAATTTCAATACAATTTACAAACATTTTTTTTAATGTTTACATTATTTATTAAATCTGCTAAACATAAAAAAAATTGTTTCAAAATATTTATTAAATATTTACAATATTTATTAAATAAATAAATGATTAAATGGTTAACATTTATTATTAAATGTTGGCAATATTTATTAAATATTTCCAAAATTCATAAAATAACATTTATGTTTAGAATACGTGTATCGGAACTTGTCTAAAATGGATGGGCTGCTTATTGATTATTGGTTATTGGTTGGCATAATCAATAAGCATTAAGTTCCTGAATTATAATTATGGGAACTAAGTAAGGGGATTATGGTGGTTTGTGTCAGGAAAAAGTTTAAGATTAGGGTCATAATTATTTTTTTTAGATTGATTTATAGGTGGGAAATATTTGAAAGTCTTTTCAATTGTAATTTTGACCTGATAAATACAATAAGACTGCATTGCCAAATTTAAAGAACTTGCTCAATAAAGAAGGTGGCTGATGGTATCCATAGACTCGGTCTGTTGAGGATTTTGTCTTATTTAATAATACAGAGTTGTCTCCCCTATAGAATCCGGAAATCTTGTAAAAAAATCTATGCAAACATTTGTGCATAATTTGCACGTGAATTTCGTGGCTTTCGTATGTTGCCGTCTCTAGAAACTGACAAGTCACGTCACTTGAAGCTCAAGTTTAATTTAAAGTGAAGGTATGATTTGTATGTGTCAGTTTTAGGTTTTAGAGAAGTTCATTTAAAGAGCGATGCTGATTGAAAGATTGGCCGGGAAAAGTTCATTAAAGTTGCATTCATACATCTTGATTTTTTAAATAAATCACTTAACTAATAAATCATCATTAACCAATTCTTGCATATTAAGTATAAATTATAATAATATCAAGTGTTATTATTGGTACCAATATTATTAATGAAGATTTTATTATCATGATAATAATTATTATTGTCATTATAGATGTACACTTTGCTCAAAGAGGTTTAATATACTATAATAAATTTAAAATATTGCATAGAAATCGAAAAATAAAAATTAATAATGTAAAATAAATGTCTGCCATATTGGATTCTGAATGCAAAATTTGCGTTTTCAAACAGTTGCCAAACTTTGAATTTATCTCAAAACACAAAAATACTGATATGTATGGCAACAGTAATGTATAAATTTATGTTTTAAGAAAGAATTAATATGTAAATACTGTAATAACTAACAAATAATGATTTTTTTTTTTGTGTAAATAATTGGGAGTTTGATTCACCGATTTCACTTTTAATGTGCAATAAAGTATTAACTCCTAACCAAAACCGGTTTTGTCAATGCCAACACACCAGTTTAGACCTTTACCAACCTTCTGCGTGTCTCCGTCAATATACCATTAAAGGGCCAGCAATGTGTACCTGTTTTTAAACCACAAATCTTAGCAAACAAGTAATGGCGAGTTGTGGCGCTACTAGTCTTCCGGTGCAGTCCCTAACTCAAGACTAAAATTTCACAAACTATCTTATAATTAAACAACTGACAACACAATTTATAAGTGACTGTCTCAAAAAATTGATATTGTTTGTACAGTATTACTATTAATAATACATTCGATTGAATTGAAATATTTCTACCAATAAACAAGTACAACTATTTAACAGGGCTCGAAACTGTCAGTAGCCTGTAGGGATGGAAACTAACGCTGGCCCCCTTGCCCGAGGCAAATAAAAATAGCTTGGGGTGAGTAAATAGATATTTTTTTCCAATCTTGTATTACGAATTTGTATTATTTTGAGATAGTAGCTGTGCAACTGATAATTTGCCGATGAAACCTATATTATACACCTCCTTTTAAGTGAATTTATTAAAATATAAAAAAATAAGAACTTAGTAGCACCAATTCGATTTGTCTTCTCAACGTGAGATAGGCATTGCATCAATAATTCGCGTTATGGATCACCTAATATTAAAATGGGGGAGACTAGTGATTTTTCGTGGGGAAGAGTAACTTTTTAAGGCTACTAGTCCCACAGGAGAGTGAAAATAATTACTTAATTTCTACCCCTGGCCAGTTACCAAATGTGACCAAAGTTCAATTTGAATGACTAATATTAAAAAATAATTGTGTTCGTCACCAAAAAAAATATTTGTATAACCTTGTTTCCATACGATATGAATCGTTATTAATAATTGTATTGAATATATATATTTATTCCACACATAAATCAGTAAAATAGCAGGTTTGTGTAAGTGGTGCACACTATGCAATATCAATATTCAGTCAACTCAGTAATTACAAAGTGTAGATTACAGTTACCCAAACAGGAAGTCATAAAAATCTAAAATATACATCCTAGTAAAATAATCAATATTAAAATGAATTATCATACCAGGTACAGTGATTATATTGATTTTGTATGGCATGGTGGAGAAATCGAGACAATTATGTGATATGGCATCGTTAATAACATTGTAGGTACCACAGTTGTTTAGTCAATTTTATATCTAAAGATCAGATAAAAACAAACAGAAATCAAATAAAATTGGGTATGTATTAACAAATGTTTCACAGTTAAATGCATTGTCGTAAGAGGTATTGGCATACTAAAGATGACCAATGTGTGAGTCAGCATTAACATTTGGAGTAAGTTTTTGTCTACCAGTTATATGACAAAAGTCGGTTGAACTTTGAACCTTTTAAGAAATGATATTGTGATGTCACAAGACTTTAACTTAAGTGGTAGATCTGAGCAGTGTATTTGCTAGTCCGTTGATAAAACACATGCTTTATATCCAGAAAATCGATTATTGGAGGGGGTGGAGGGGCTAAAGAATCCTTACCTCACTACTTTAAAATAGATATTCTTGGATTCTTTAACATTAAAAATAATAATAAATAATATATAAAAAAAAATATAATTTTTTTTTTAATCTCCAAAGTTAGGGCCCCCCTAGAACCATCACTGATGTCATAACAAATGGTGCATTATATTTCAAATTGGTTTTGCATATTTGGTATTCATAGTATTGTTAGGGATTCAACTTGAACACCTGACATAACATGATACAGTACACAATAAATTTTAAAAAAAGGATTTAGGTTTAATCCCCAGTTAATACTTAAGATACTTGGGAGATTCCTCAAAGACACTAGAGGAAGCAATACATCAACACTGTCACTGGCATTATCTTAAAGAATTTTCATCATTATTCTTTATTAAAAATGAGTTGCTGGACCGGCTGTTTAAATATATTGATTATTGCCCACAGACTATCAGCTGGTCGCAGATCAAACAGAGTAGTTAACCGTATGTTTACATATACAAGTGAAGCTTTTAAATACCCATTTTCAATCTAACCACATTTAATTATTTTTTACAACATAGATTAACAAATGAATTCAGATTGTGAGTTTATATTGATATTAGCATGTTGTGTTTGTAACACGTTGCAGTTGTAGCATAGTATGTTTACTCACTGGGATGTATTTTGTCTTTGTAGGTTTCCAAGTGCCTGCAAACATGATCTTGGTATTGCTTGTAGTAAACGTGTTAATGTGGATGGTGAAATCACTGGAACAAGACAGCAGTGGATATATAGTATATTGTCCATGTATGGGTGAGATATATTGTATATTGTAACTGTATGGGTGAGATATATATGGTACATGTGTGAGTGAGATGTGGTATATTTTCCATGTTTGGATGAGATATATTGTATATTGTCCATGTATGGGTGGGATATATTGTATATTTTCAATGTTTGGGTGAGATATATTGTGTATTGTCTATGTATGGGTGAGATATATATTGTACATGTATGAGTGAGATATGTTGTACATTTTCCATGTTTGGGTGAGATATATTATGTATTGTCCATGTATGGGTGAGATATATTGTACATGTATGGGGTGAGATATATTGTACATGTATGGGTGAGATATATTGTATATTGTCCATGTTTGGGTGATGTATATTGTCCATGTTTGGGTGATGTATATTGTCCATGTTTGGGTGATGTATATTGTCCATGTATGGGTGAGATATATTGTATATTATGCATGTATGGGTGAGATATATTGTCCATTATATCTCATATAGTGTATATTATAAATGGATGGTTGATATATATTGTGTATTGTTCATATATGGGTGAGATATATTGTATATTGTCCATGTATGGGTGAGATATATTTTATATTGTTCATGTATGGGTGAGATATATTGTGTATTGTCCATGTATGGGTGAGATATTGTGTATTGTCTATATATGGGTGAGATATATTGTGTATTGTCCATGTATGGGTGAGATATATTGTGTATTGTCTCTGTATGGGTGAGATATATTGTATATTGTCCATGTATGGGTGAGATATATTTTATATTATTCATGTATGGGTGAGATATATTGTGTATTGTCCACGTATGGGTGAGATATATTGTGTATTGTCTCTGTATGGGTGAGATATACTGTGTATTGTCCATGTATGGGTGAGATATATTGTGTATTGTCTATGAATGGGTGAGATATATTGTGTATTGTCCGTTGTCCGTGTATGGGTGAGATATATTGACCATGTAATGGTGTGTTACAAATTGTTATATAATATTCATTTATAGTTGAGATATTTTTTATAAATGAATACTGTGTGTATTAGTTATAAATTTAATTAAAATCTTTCAGGACGTTTTGGTAACCAGGCCGATCAGTTTCTTGGTTCACTTTCCTTTGCTAGATCTCTAAACCGAACCCTGGTTTTACCACCATGGGTGGAGTACAAAAATACACACAAAGGATCGGTAAGATATGTTTGTAATATTTTTTATACTGGATTTGGGGGTTTACAAAGAGGGGTCTTGCTATGAGATTTTCTAGATCTGTTTTAATGTATTTCATAATATTTTTTAAAAATAACTTTGTGTATTAGTTTAAGCGCAGTGTGTACCTTTTATAAGAAATAGTTTTAAAAACTCATATTAAGAACAGGGCCGTAGTTTAGAATTTAATATTTTTTTGGGGGAGGTGAGGGGGAGCAGATCAATTCTTGAAACGGACAAGTGCCAAAGGTGCGAGGTACTAGCAGGTCTGGGTAAAGCCCCGAGGGAAAGTTTGAAATCTAGAGGCTCTGAAATGCCATTTTGTGAAGGTTACATCAATATCAGTAAACAGTAAATTGTCAGGTTATTTCTTGGGTGTGTGGTGGGGACAGCTGCCCCCTTGCCCCCTGCCTCCACAAGCTGTTGCACTGAAGAATATAAATATTATAAGAAAAATGTTGGCCATGGAAGAACCAGTTAAAAATATATATATCCTTTAGATGGTTACAAATTTAATACATATTAATTTTTCAGGTCCAAGTGCCTTTTGACACTTACTTTAAGGTGGAACCATTAAGAGCCTATCACCGAGTTATCACCATGGAGACATTCATGAAAGATCTAGCTCCGACTATCTGGCCACCTGAGGAAAGAATATGTTAGTTTTTTGTATAAATATATTATTATTGTTAGTAAGAGTTAGCTGACACTTTACAGACCTTTCCGTAACCTTTGACTGATTATTCTCACTCTCACGGAAAATGGAATGTGGTCTGCTCTTTCGAAAATAATTTATCCAACAAGATGGGGTTAGTGTTATTTATTTAAAGGCTTCTGTTTCACATATTTTGTTAGTCTAAACCAGGAACAGATCCAGCAATTTTTTAAATGGTGGTCCAAAGATAGCGCTGAATGATTTAATATTGGAAGATAAATCAAAAGATTTGTACAGATCTAATTATAATGTGTAAAAATTTAGATTCGCATGCAGAGGGTGGATCTAGACTGCCTGGGTCCATTAGAGGGTGGATCTAGATTGCCTGGATCCATCAGAGGGTGGATCTAGATTGCCTGGGTCCATCAGAGGGTGGATCTAGATTGCCTGGATCCATCAGAGGGTGGATCTAGACCGCCTGGGTCCATTAGAGGGTGGATCTAGATTGCCTGGATCCATCAGAGGGTGGATCTAGACTGCCTGGGTCCATTAGAGGGTGGATCTAGATTGCCTGGATCCATTAGAGGGTGGATCTAGACTGCCTGGATCCACTGGAGGGTTTGTCTAGATCACCTGGATCCTCCTACATTACTACTAAATATGTTACTTGTGAGGAGATTTATCCATATTATTTTAATTACAGATATGTGTAAGTTTTGTTTAACTTCTTTGTTTTATTTCCAGCCTTTTGTTTTACTGCACGATCAGGTGGCCCACTTGAAAATGACTGCAATGCTAAAAGTGGAAACCCATTTGGTTCATTCTGGGATACTTTTGGAATTGACTTTGTCAGATCTGAGATGTTTAAACCTTTGTTTTATAACACGGAAAGTGCTCATGAGATGAAAAAATGGAAAGAAAGGTATTGTAGATTTTATAATTTGCATTTATATTTCATTACCTTGTTATACATTTTATAATCCAGCTGTACATGTCATAATCTTATATATATAATTATATGTATTTCATAATTTTGTTACATATTTAAATAATACATTTTGTAGTTTTACGTGTCACAATCACAACATTGTTGTACATCTAAAAACTTTGTACATAACATAAGCTTGTTGAGTATTTCATAACCTCATACATTTCATAACCTATTTGTGCATTTCATAACCCAGTTGTACATTTCATAACCTTATTATACATTTTAAAACAGTTATACATTTCTTAACAAAGTTGTACACTTCAAAACCTTAATATACATTTTAAAATAGTTCATTTCATAACCTTATATATTTTAAAATAGTTATACATTTCTTAACAGTTGTACATTTCATATCCATATTATACATTTTAAAATAGTTCATTTCATAACCTTATATATTTTAAAATAGTTATACATTTCTTAACAAAATGTACAATTTATAACCATATTATACATTTTAAAATAGTTAATTTCATAACCTTATATATTTTAAAATAGTTATACATTTCTTAACAAAGTTGTACATTTCATATCCATATTATACATTTTAAAATAGTTAATTTCATAACCTTATATATTTTAAAATAGTTATTCATTTCTTAACAAAATTGTACAATTTATAACCATATTATACATTTTAAAATAGTTAATTTCATAACCATATATATTTTAAAATAGTTATTCATTTCTTAACAAAACTGTACAATTTATAACCATATTATACATTTTAAAATAGTTAATTTCATAACCATATATATTTTAAAATAGTTATACATTTCTTAACAAAGTTGTACATTTCATAACCATATTATAAATTTTAAAATAGTTAATTTCATAACCTTATATATTTTAAAATAGTTATACATTTCTTAACAAAGTTATACATTCCATAACATTATAAAATTCACAATCCAGTTGTTCATTTACTAACCTATAATTTTAATTCTCTCTTTCCAGGTATACTCCAGAGAAATATCCATTGCTTGCATTCACTGGGCCACCAGCAAGTTTCCCTGTCAAACAGAATCATATATGGCTTCACAAACATCTCAAGTGGTCCAATGAATATGAGCAGAAAGCCAAAGATTTCATTAAGACACAAATCATTGAAAGACCTTTCATAGGAATCCATTTGAGAAATGGAATTGATTTTGTACGTAGCATGTTATTTTCACGTACAAGCAGTTTTTAACTCATTTGATTGAGTATTTGCCTGAATATTGAATACTAAAGTCAACAAAAGTTGATATGCAATTATAATCACGGTACTCTTAAAAGTAAGACTGTTCTGAGATTATATTATCTCTAACATTAGATTTAACCTCCGTAACATCCTGTGATAAATTTCCTGTAAAAAATAATTACAGATAGATGTAGGTATTGTTGATAAAACTGAGTTAAAAGAATTAGTTTTTTTACTTAAAATATTTTATTGTTATATGGTCGACAACAGTGGCAGAACATTGCAGTTATTATGAGGAAATGATAGCTAATTTTAATCGATAATTTGATGGTAAACGTGATCATTTTGCTATCAATAAAAATTGTTAAGTGATACAGACGTTTTTTATTTATTTTGTGAAAAGTTTTAAAATAAATTTTAAAAATTCTGAAAAGGTTAAATATTTCTTATTTTCAGAAAAGGTAAAATATTTATGTTTTCAGAAAAGGTTAAATATTTATCTTATTTTCTGAAAAGGTTAAATATATTTTTTATTTTCAGAAAAGGTTAAATATTTTCAGAAAAGGATAAATATTTATCTTATTTTCAGAAATGTTTAAATATTTATCTCATTTTCAGAAAAGGTTAAATATTTATCTTATTTTCAGAAATGTTTAAATATTTATCTCATTTTCAGAAAGGGTTAAATATTTATCTTATTTTCAGAAAGGGTTAAATATTTATTTTATTTTCAGAAAAGAGCATGTGAGCATGTTGACAACTCACCATCCATGTTTGCTTCCGCTCAATGTATAGGATATAGAAGTGAGAAGGGAAAACTGACCCAAGAAATGTGTTTCCCATCCGATGTGACCATTGTACGTCAGGTGAAGAAAGAAGTGCGACGAATAAAAGCTAAAGTTGTGTTTGTTGCCACGGACTACCGATCTCTAATAGATGCCATGTCAGCAGCCATGAAGAAGGTAATAAAAATATACTTTATAAATGCACTTAATAGAAATATCTTAGAATTTATTTTCTTGCTATTTTCAGAATTATGATCCAATAAGTATTTGGAAACCTTTTTTCGTCAATGTAATTAATACAGAAATGTAAAATTGATAATAATGAAAAAATTCTCTGCCGTATTTATTCATCTATAATGTGACATTGCCTATAAGACGGAGTGTTCTGGGGGAGATTTTTGCTTTCACTTGTTTGTAAGATGGAATGAAATATTTTAGAATTCCTGTGAGTATGTTGCCGCTGACGTTCACTGAAAAACCGTTAGAAATGACTTCCATGCTCGGATAGCCACATTAGTGAGTGCTACTGAACAGAAAATTATGAATATACCTTTGTTTCATGCAATATTTTTATCATTTATGTCCAGTATTTATCCGTAAATTTAGCAGTTTGCCATTTTGAAAGCACCAAGTAATTAAGTTACGGTATACAACTCTTGACACTTGGTTCTTCTGTTCACGCACAAGAAATCAGCCATTTTCATGACCAGCTATTGTAACCAGTGAATGCTAAAAACTAAATCATAATGATAGAGGGCTGAGGTTTTTAAGGCTGGTTCTGGAAAGAAGAAAGACCATCTTATAGCCGAATAGATACGGTACTTAATCAAATATTTTTTACCCATATTTCTCAGGACTCTCCAAAACGAAAAGTAGGCAGCGGCAAAAGCTGTTATAGGCGGTGATTTACCATCGGTGGCAGGGTACTTTTGAGAGCACTGGTCTCCTAACAGAGCGTTTTATTCGAATCCTGTTTTTATTACAAGTGTTTGTTTTGATTTCCAGGTTAAATTTGTAAAGCAGCCAGATGAAGCAAGTCCACATCTTGACCTGGCAATATTAGCAAAGGCTGATCATTTTATAGGAAACTGTGTCTCTACATTTTCGGCATTCGTGAAGCGAGAACGAGATGGTTACAATCTCACGTCATCATTTTGGGCATTTCAGGCAAGAAAGAAAGACGAACTTTGACAAATGTTACAAGTTATAGATGTATAAATTTATATATTATTATATTTTTAAGAGATCTGTTAAATTTACATTTTGAATGAAAACATGTAAATGTCCTTCCTAAATACTTAAGTTTTCAAAGTGTAGTTACAGTGTTTTTTGTCCTAACTACTATATGTCTAATCGAAAAGTTTGTCTGTTACATTGATTTTTACAAATGAACATATATTAGACAAATCTATTGTGAGGGTTCTCCTAATGGTGTAGGTTGGGCGAGGCCATGGGCGGTTACCCTTCATGTAGAAAATCTTCCAATGTTCTAACATTATACACAGTTTTTCAACATAACAAGGTCAGTAAATGTTGCCACGTAACATTTTACAGTATTTTTCTTGCTAATTACAGCCATACTGTCCTCATGTAATCCTATATCGGTGAATTACATAATGCCTATTAATTTCCCGTTTGAAAATACTGGTACTGTCATGTTCCACAACTTGCATAAAAAATGATAATTAATTAGGGGGTACAATACTTGTCTTGTCCTGGGAGCAGGCAAGCCACGCTATGCCACTGGGTTCTCCCTGAAAATCAAGAAGTATGATTTTTATATTTAATTGTTTTTATTTTTGTTTTTTAATATATCTCATCTTCAAAAAAAACCTAATCCACCACTGTAAAGCAGCACACTTTTTATTTTTATGTGAATCCAGCTTAGACAGAATATTAAAAATTGGCTATAATTTATAGATTTGGGCTATTTTCCGTTCCAGCTAGTGCTCCACAACTGGTTTATCAAAGGCTGTGGTATGTGCAGTCCTGTCTATGGGACAGTGCATATAAAAGACCCCTTGCTGCTTATCCAAAAGAGTAGCCAATTTGGCGGCAGCGGGTTTCCTCTAAATACATATGTCAAAATGACCATATGATTGACGTCCAATAGCCGCTGATAATATAAAAATCAATGTGCTCTAGAGGCGTCGTTAAATAAAACAAACTTTACTTTTATAAACCACATAAATTCAGACTCGTTTATTTTTAAATGCATGACAATGTAGCATTTTTGTCAAATTGGTTTATTTCAAATATGTGATCAATAGCTGGTTGTTAACTCATTGTGATGTCAGGAATAAGATAGATTAATATTTGTTTAACCTTTAAGACTACTGAATTCTTTTGAGTTATTTCCCCCTATACTGGATTAATTTTGATAAAAGATTCCATATGAAAGACCCACGTTTAATCCAAAAGTTTGATCGATAAAGGAATTCTAATGCTTCAAAAACTCGCCGTATGCTATTGGGAACATTCTATGTATATATAATGCTTTTAAGCACATGGGAAATTTAATTCTGAAGGGTGCGTTCCATTGTTGAGAAATGTCACCTTCAGTATTCAAGCGTTTGCTTGAAGTTGCTGGAAAAAGTCGCCTTCAGTTTTCGGTAGGTTAATGACACCCCAACAAAACAAAAAAAGATATGTCAAGGGCTCTGAGGTTTACATTACTAACAGTATTTTTTCAAGTATGTCTTCCTCAAAAGTCATGTTTTCTCAAAGCAAATTACATATGACCATTGTCCACCATGTTGTTTTATTGGTATTTGTTTTTGTTGCTTGGATTGTTTTTGTTTTTTTAATTATTATTGTTTTTCAATACTTGTAATTGTACTTGGATATATAAAAAACAAAACAGAAGTAAAAGTCAGTATAGCATAATAACCATAGAACAGTAAGATTTGAAACCATTTAGAGGGTGTTTTGAAATGTACTTTAACCATATGTAATGTCACAGCCAATTAAATGCTTAATTCACTATTGATATTTTCCCTTTTTTTTATTAATGAACTGTAAATCAAATTAATGCTTCCCTAAATTAAAGCAAATGACACTGGTCAAATTAAAATGCGATATCAAATTAATGTGAGTTGCCTCCCTTTGGTATAGTACTTTCCAAACAAAATGTTTTTTGCCGCAATTGGCTTGTAATACAATTCCCTAAAACTGAGATCACAACCATTGTTGTTGAGATCATCTAACTTAATTGAGATCACTTAAATATGTCAGAAACAACTTTGTGTTAATTGCCTACTGACAAAAGAACACATTATATGCAATTCAATCATTACACATGGCCGGAGCTTGCCAGACTAGTGAGATCATGAGTTGCAACATGGACACATTTGTATATCTAATGGCAACTCAAATTGTAGCATAAAGCTGTTTTTGTGTGTAATGGTTCACAAGTGATTCTTCAATGTTCTTCGTTTGTGGTAGTATATTCTGATCTACAGAATTGGTCAAATTTCATACATAACATGTTAGTATAACTACAATTATAATTTGTATGCTTCATATAACCATGGGTTTATTCAGTAGAGAGAGCCTCTATGGTCCAGTGGTCAGGGTTTACGCCAGAAAATAATAATTGAATACGCAGAATGGGGGGTGGGGGGTCTCTGGGTGTACTCCCCAAGAATTTTTTTTTTTTGAGGCTCGGAAATGAATTCTAGACCACTTTGACATATGTTAGTGGTGTTCCCACCACGAGCATGTTGGCTTTGTTGTCTCTGACTCTTTAAAGAACCTTTAAAACAAAATCATCCCAACAATTTGAGGATACAGTCATACCGGATTCTCAATCTGAAAACAATTGGAAGCTGGCTCACACTTGACTACATGTTAAAACTACCAAATGTTTGACATCCAATAACTGATGA
>JAULBS010124235.1:0-28856 GCA_032355785.1 Symmetromphalus regularis | reverse complement strand
ATACCGGTCGGGTCTCTTCTGCTACAGACAGCAGATCATATATTGCTTTCAAGCTTTTTCTTTCCTTTAACCACTGCTATACCGGTCGGGTCTCTTCTGCTACAGACAGCAGATCATATATTGCTTTCAAGCTTTTTCTTTCCTTTAACCACTGCCATACCAGAGCCGGGTCCCTTCTGCTACAGACAGCAGATCACATATTGCTTTCAAGCTTTTTCTTTCCTTTAACGAAACCACAAATATATTAATCATCAGCTATTAGATGTCAAAACATTTGAAAATTTTGACACGTAGTCAGGTGTGAGCCGACGGGTTTTGAACCACTGGAGTCTGATGTCCTACCACTGGACCACTGAGGCTCACTCAGTTCAAACAACAATTATCTTAAATGTCAAAACTGGCTAGTTACAGTGGGGAAAGTTTAGGGACCGATAACGTTATTTCATCGAGCAGCAGAATTTTGAGTGAGTACAAAACTGGCGATCTGAATATGGCCTACGGGACTCCGATGAAGAAGACGAAGAATAATTCATTCTGCTAAAGAATTTAGTGTATAATTATAAAAGGTATGCCCATTATATGCTGCTAATGCCATAGTATGATGATAGCATACCCATAACAAAAGCATAATAACTAATAAAATGATAAAACACTTAAACGACAGTTCTAAACGTAAGAACATTGTCCATACATACTATCCACTATAATACTATTATACTAAACTAAAACAGATAATAACTTTTTTTTCAGGACATTTGCTTGGACAGTTATAAAATGCACGGTAATCATAGCTTTTAAAATTGTAATAATATGGGCGCCGGAACAGAGTCTGGCCGGGGCAGTGATCGCAGCCCAAATTATTTGTCCAGAAGCCACTAAAATTGTTTTTCCAGTATCAACATTTCAAAATTTTCCCGTGGCTCATGCCCCCCGACCCACTAGCTGTCAACATCGTTCCTCCGCCGCGCCAATGTCACATCGTTCATCCGCCGCGCCAATATCACATCGTTCATCCGCCGCGCCAATGTCACATCGTTCCGACGGCCTTGAATAATGTCATCAGTCAACAACAGGCGATGTTCGTTGTTTGTTCGTATAAGTTTAGTTAATGTGTCACCACTGATAAACATCACAGTGTGTTAAAATTCGAATCGTGACGTGGGAAAGATGTTTTTCAGTCCCAATCAATGAAGTGTCGAGGCACGCTTCGGTGGATTTGCCGTCTATGTAGCATAAATTGACCATGGTGAGAATTTGTAATTGCATCTGTAGACATCAGGTGCGGATGCAGGATTTCTAAAGGGGGGGGGGGTCCAGATGTGATTGGTGAATAGGCCTGGGGGAAATGGTTAATTTTCACGTACTTCCACTCGGAAAATATAAATTATGTAAAACAAAAAAAAAATTGTAGGAAAGGGTTGGAGTCAGGGCCCTCTTCTGGACCCGCTACTATACATGGATAGAAACTTAAGTCTTTCGGCTCCCGTTCCTTTAGTGTGACTGCTGTGAAGAAATGGAATGAACTACCAGACTTAAAAATTATGCAAATCTTATATCTTTTAAAAAGCTCATTAAAACACATTTGTTTACCCGATAGCCTACTTTTAATTATTCAGTGTGTCTTTTTATCTCCCCTCCCCCTCTTAAGCATTTACAATGACTCATATTCTCTAGCGTAACCAGCTGATTATAAAAACAAATTCCCCTCATGATACTGATATTTAGTATCCATGGTTTAAGTTCCCAGCGTCTGGGTTTGCCTCGGTGTTTTTCCCTCTCTGGCTACGCCCCAGATATTTATTTATTTTAGTATCAAACTATTATCCAACAAACTGTTTTACTATGTTATTGTTCAAGGGCGAAAATCCGTTCCTGGAAGTGGGGGTGGGACGGAACACCCCCAATGTCCAACAAGTTGGGTGGGGGAGACGGACTATCCCGCTATCCCCCCTATCCCCCGCCCAAGTTTGACGCCATTATACTTCTGAGCATCCTCCCAACGTCAGGGGTCACTCTTGTCACTCCGGTCACTCCGAGTCCGTTTGGACCCCTGACCAATATAGCTCATAAAAAACCGGGCTGCTTACCGCGGCATCTATACGAAAACATTTTTGATGATATCATACTTAAAAATATTATCCAATCAGATCGCTTGTTTTATAAGCCAGATCTGCAACTGTCATATTCTTGTGGAAAATTCCCCAAGCCAACACTTCGTGAAACTATCATTTAATATAAAGCGCCTGTTCTTCTTTGGTAACATTTCTTTACCAAGAAGGCAACTGTCATTATTTTGTATTAACTTTTATTTCGTATTACCTTTGAAAGTGACGTACTTCCAAACTGATAACCGCTATACTACCCATCATTTTTACCTCTCTTCCGTGATCCATTATTTACATCGATAAGATGAAGGCCGATGCATTTACAGACGAATTGTGATTGGATGCTTTCAATTTTATCACGATACGACGCTTCCAATCAAAATATGTTTTCCCAGCCCAGGCTTTTATCAACTATATTGGTCAGGTGTCCAAACGGACTCGGAGTGACCGGAGTGACCAGAGTGACCCCTGACGTTGTGGGAATGACTTCAGTGTTACATTGATAAAATAAAGAGAAATACTGATAAAGATTATTATTTAGGCATTTTAATTTCAGATTTTCGAAGCAAAAAGTTGGGTGGGGGGAATTATATAGCCGTACCACCCATATGATTGACGTCCAATAGCCGATGATAAGATTAAAATCAATGTGCTCTAGAGGCGTCGTTAAATAAAACAAACTTTACTTTTATTATTATTATTATTACACGCGTGCTTGCGTGTTATCCTTGGCTGTAGGGCTTATGTATGTATTTCTATAAATACGAGCATGATTTTCTAAAATTAGTGAGAGATCTCTGGATTGGGTATAGAGGAGGGCACTTTCCTAAAACATTTTCCGTCTCGATTATGCTAGAAACTAATGCACATTGATTCATTAATCATTGGCTACTGGATGTCAGACATTTTGTAATTTTTACACGGTCATCAGAGAAAAACCCGTCCATTTGTTAACCAGCAGCAAGGGATGTTTTACATGCACTTTCACACAGACAGGACAGTATATAGCAAATCCGTTGATATACCAGACGTACGCCATGGCTGGAAAGCAGGCGTAGGTGCAGAATTTCTGAAATAGGGGTCCAAATGTGATGGGTGAATAGGACTGGGGGAAAATGGTTAATTTCCACGTCCTTCCACTCGGAAAATACATGAATATTAATATATATATATATAATTTATATCTGGAAAGAGGGGTCACGACACCTGCCCCAGACCCCGGATCTACTACTGGAAAGGGAAAAAAACAATAATAGTCGGAAGAGCGTTCGTCTGAGGTGGTTTTGTCATAAGATCGAGGCCCTTCAATGGACTCATTTAGTTATTGTTTTTTCCTCCCAACCAGTACCTCACGTCCGGTATATCAAAGCAATACATGGACGTCATAACATTGACACGTATGCATAATCATATTAAATCATTTAGTTCAGCTTATCTCCCCACGTCTCCAGGTGGAAAACAACATATCAACAAATTGGTCAGAAGCACAGTACATCAAAATCGAAATTGGATAATTAAATGGTGTGTTTTTTATGATTCAACGAAGTGTTTTGCATTATTGCACTTTCTGCCCCCCCCCTTTTATCTTTTTTTTTTAATTAATTTTTTTTTTTTAGTTTTAACTTGTTTTAAAACATACAAAACAAAACGTAAAATATTTATATAAATTCTTTAATCGTTCAATCAAAATACATAAATCATTAATGCATTCAACATAGTAGATAAGTTACTTTTACGATATATATTCAATAAATGTGTGGGGGTGGGGTGGGTGGGAGGGGATGGATGGAAGGATTGATAGGTGGTTGTGAATGGATCGTTGGGTGGGTGGGTGGGTGGATGGATGTTACATGTGTATGTAGCCTATATAATATTTCTAGACGAACGTTGAGATCTGAACAGTTATATAGTAATACTGAAATACTGTTAACCATATCGATGACGTTACAGATCATAACTGTGATATAATACTACTAATCACGTGTATAATTTTAAATGATTACTCTGTAATATAATACTACTAATCACGTGTATAATTTTAAATGATTACTCTGTAATATAATAGTACTAATCACGTGTATAATTTTAAATCATTACTCTGTAATATAATACTACAAATCACGTTTAATTTTAAATGATTAGTCGGTAATATAATAGTTAATGACATGGATAATTTTAAATAATTGCTCAGCGATATAATAGTTAATCGCATTTATAATTTTAAATGATTACTCGGCAATTTAATACTGTTAATCGCATGTATAATTTTAAACGATTACTCGGCAATTTAATACTGTTAATGAAATGTATAATTTTAAATGATTACTCGATAGTTTAATACTGTTAATGAAATGTATAATTTCAAATGATTACTAGGTAATTTAATACTGTTAATGAAATGTATAATTTTAAATGATTACTCGGCAATTTAATACTATTAATCGCATGTATAATTTTAAATGATTACTCGGTAATTTAATACTGTTAATGAAATATATAATTTTAAATGAGTACTCAGTAATTTAATACTGTTAATGAGATGAATAATTTTAAATGATTACTCGGTAATTTAATACTGTTAATGAAATGTATAATTTTAAATGAGTACTTAGTAATTTAATACTGTTAATGAGATGAATAATTTTAAATGATTACTCGGTAATTTAATACTGTTAATGAGATGAATAATTTTAAATGATTACTCGGTAATTTAATACTGTTAATGAGATGTATAATTTTTAATAATACTGTTAATGACATGAAATAAATGATTAGTCAGTAATTTAATACTGTTAATGACATGGATAATTTTAAATGATTAATCAGTAATTTAATAATGTTAATCACATTTAATTTTAAATGATTACTCATTAATACTATTAATCGCATGTATAATATTAAATAATTACTCAGTATTATAATATTATCAACAACCTCAATAATAATCTTAGATGATTACTGATTAATATAATATTTTTAACACCGATGATAATCTTAAATGATTACTCAGTAATATATAATACTGTTAACCACATTTAAATGTTAAGTTTATAATGATAACTCGGCAATATAATACTGTTATTTAACCACTTCGATGATAAGTTTCAAATGATTCTTCAGTAATATAATACTGTTAACCACATCAATGATAAGTATAAAGTAAACCATCGTAAATATTTATAATAGCGTTAATTACGTAGATGATACGTTTCAAATGAATATGTTTCGGAATGTTTTATATCATTTACTCAGTATTTGTTATAATATTGTTAATTACGTAGATGATACGTTTCAAATGAATGTTTCGGAATATTTTAACTATTATACCATTGTCCCTGAATTTGTTATAATATTGTTAATTACGTAGATGATACGTTTCAAATGAATATGTTTCGGAATGTTTTATATCATTTACTCTGAATTTGTTATAATATTGTTAATTACGTAGATGATACGTTTCAAATGAACATGTTTCGGAATGTTTTATATCATTTATGTTCTGTTTGTTGAGCCTCTCAGTGTTCATTATAAAATTATGTTCCTCAGGTGTATCTAAACTTCATTTGAGTAATTTTGTAACACAACAACCATAAACAAATCACAAACCAAACTCAAACACACGCCAACACCATTACATTACATCACACTACACCTGCACGCATTGGTCTACTACACTCAAATCCTCATCATAATCCTATGAACTCGATGTGTTTTTAGACAGGGCATTATCCACACGTCTGTCCATTAAATCTTCTCCTGCAGTCTCTTTCCTTAGACCGAACGTGCATAGAAACTGCAGGGCAAAACAAGTGGTCCACACCACCGGATATAGCCACACTACGGACTTTACCGAGAGCAAAACCTCCCCAGCAAATGGCGTCACAAGTCCTGGTACTTCAATAAGCACGTTGACAAGAGCCATGGCGGTACTTCTTACGTTCGTAGGGTAAATCTCTGGAGTAAAGGTGTTTAAAATAGCATAAATCGGTACCATGAAGAAATAACACACGAGCACAAATACGGCTTTTAGAAAGTCTAACGGTACGAAGGAAAAAGCCAGAAGAGCCACTCCTGTGAAGAATGAGAAGAATCTCAGACTTTTGATTCTACCCAGCATGTGACTTTCAATGAGTATCATGGCCAGGAAAAGACCGGGGATTTCTCCCAGAAAAATTGTGAACATGTTGAAGTATGGGTCCACTCCAAGAGAGTCCATGTACTCTGGTAAGTAGAGCGTCACGCCCCAGTATCCTGTTGACTGGAATAGCCACACGAGAGATATGAAAACAGTTCGCCATCTTAGTTCCGGTGAGAACAGTTCGAGAATGTGGCCTCTCTTTTTCACTTCAGGACATATTATTTTTCCTGAAAAAAAATTAAGATACAATAAATACAATATAAAACTTTGAAGACCGTTTAATGGACAATTAAATATTTGTTTTAAAGTTTGAAAATATACCTTTCATATTTCAACATAAATATTAGGATTATCTCCATGTCTAGTCGTTAAATCTACATCAATCATTAACTAAGACGAAAAATATCGTACTATTACATCTATTGTAACAATGTTCTATAGGCCTACCTTCTGTTAATTTAGTCCCATTGTCTTTAGCTATGATCTTCAACACAGAAACAGCTTTCTCTGTCTGTCCACTGATGAAGAGGTACCGTGGAGTCTCCTGAGATACAAATAGTCTCACAATGAAAATAAGAATGGATGGTATTGCGCATGCTCCGACGAACCATCTCCATCCCCAGCCAGACTGAGGCAGCATCAGCCACGCCACTCCACCAGCGTATACTGCCCCTAAGGCACCACAAAACGTCACCACCACCATCACTGTCCCTCGATTCCGTTTTGGCAAAAATTCTATATGTATAAAATAAAAATATATTATTTAATATTTTAACACAGTTTATTGTAGTTAATGGGTTGGTTAATTTACTTGATGTCATTAAAGGTGAATTACTATTATTATTTTATTTTTTATTATTATTATTTTATTTATTTATTATTATTATTTTTAATTATTTGAGAATAAGTCTGAGGATACTACTGTGGCTACTTATCAAAAAAAAAAATTGTTCCTTTTCCAATAAATGTAAATTGAGAGTATTAATACTCTAGATTCTTTATAGTGTATGTTTTTTTTTATCTGTGGCGGATCCAGAAAATCCATTTAGGGGGAGCCCCAATAATATGATTCTGATTCTTTAACGTTAAATAAATGAAATGTTAGCTGTACATTTTATGTTTGTACATATGTTTAAGGAGGGGAATAATAATATCATTCAATAAAACTTGTTTAGGTGCAAAAGAAAAAAAATGTTATTGGTGACCTATAACCTAAAGCTATAATATTATATTATCTATTTTATTCGGTTTTTAAAGACTCACCCAACAGAAGAACGAAGTCGACAGCTTCCAATCCACCAGTTCCCACAGATACAAACGAACGTATAAATACGAGGAGGATAAACGAAGGGGCAAATGCAGAAGCCAACCCAAATGTAGCACACAAACCCATAGCAACCATAAACGGAATTTGACGTCCGCATTTATCACTGAGAATCCCAAACACATATCCGCCAACGATACCGCCTATACCACTGAAGAATGGTAACCATGGGAACTGCAATTCTGGTAAATCCCATTCCTTTTTGATAGGCTTGCTCAAGAACACGAAAACAATAATCTCTGAGCAGACGGCAAAGTATCCACCTCCAGCAAGAAGAATCATTTTAATTTGGAATATACCGAATTTTAGTTCAGATAAAACGTCGTCAAGATGCTTGTCTGGAATGGTGTTTGATAAAAGATTTGATGAACTATCTTCAGGGTGATCGAGATGAATGTTCGCATCATGGTCAGAATTTAGCAATGCTTCCAAGTTAGAAGATGTACATGTATCTTCTACTGCTGAAAGCGATTCTGTCAGCATTGTTAAAGATTCATTTGAAACTGTATCAGGTGAGGACTGAAGCATCCGACTAGCTTCGTTTTTATTCATCAAGCCAGGCCCAAGCTGTTGTACATCTATTTGTATAGGCCTATCTTCGAACTCAGCTTCCTTAGTACTTCCATGATCTGTTTGATGCAGTTCAAGATCCTGTTCTTGAATATTATGGTGGGTTTTAGGATTTTTACTATCAGCATTGTCATGAAAATGTGAAATACTAGTAATTAATCCGTTGATACCATCTTGAATCAAAGATTCGTTACCAACATCATCTGTGTGACAAGACTGGTCACCACCAGAAATTAGTTGACGACTTTTCTCCTCGTCTGCTTTATTCTGGTCATGTGGAGAACCAACATCATTAATAAAATGATTAACGCGAATCTGGTTTAAGATTGGATCAGTTACAGGTAACCTATTGGTTCGTAAATCATGATCATTGTTAATGGTTTCTGTACTATATTCATGTTTTATTTTGTCCATGATGTCAGGAAGTCTTATTTAATTAGCGTATTCTATTGGTTCGTTGGGTCTGTGCCCAAAATATCACAAACGGCTTTTTAAAAAAAATAATAATCATTATTTTAACGTCACTAATAGACCACATTGATTTATCGGCTATTGGATCTCAGACATATGTTAATTTTAACATTTAGTCTAAAGTGTGAGCCAGCCTCTGACGGGTTTCGAATTACTTCAACGTGATAATCCGATGTCCTACCACTGAATCACAGAGGCTATCACAAACGTGTGCTGTAATTGAAGAGCTAGGTCAGAATCCGACATACTGTTAACACGCTAATGAAAGGAGAGATTTTTCTTATAATAAATTAGCAATGTATTCATTTTCCATTTTTAAATTATAACTGATGATATTTGTATGTAAGCGTAACAAAAGACCAGTGAATGTGGACCATACTCCATGCTTCCACTATAGTTTAGCACTTAACGAATAAATCAATGATCACGACAGGTAATCCACAGCCGTATGAATATAATGACAGAACAAGATGGTCCATTTGATCAGTAAGAAACACATACTTCCAGTAACTTAACAGTACGTTCCCGTTTCCCACGATCTGAAGTGTCATCCATTCACTTCTGACCTTTGCACCACTAGGCTAACTAGCGGCATTCTCGTCCGATTTACGAAACCATCAAGCTTGCTTTATTAACCGTAAGCTTTATGATTTAAGAATATGAAAACATAATTTTCATTTGAACACAGAAAGACAAATTTAGGACAAGATGTTTTATTTTCCAAATATGAATGAAAGAAACCGGCAGTCCCACGTGTTTGTAGCAGACAAGGTTTTCATGACCTTGACATGTAGTCTTCGTTCAGTATACAAATTATGTATCAATATTTAAGCGGAACGAACATAGCCGACATTTTTATTAGCCTACTTGCGTGTACACGTACTTACAAAATTACATCCTCACAACGTCAGGGGTCATACGAGTGCTTGAGACCCCTGACAAATATAATTTGTAAAAACCCGGGCCGCTTACTGCATTTTTGGTGATATCATGCTTAAAACAATTATCCAATCAGATCGCTCGTTTTATAAAACAAATCGGCAACAGTCATGTTCTTGTGGAAAATTCCCCAACACTTCGTGAATTTGCTTTTTCGCAGTGAAACTAATCGTTAAATATAAAGCGCCTCTTCTTCTTTGGTAACAATTCCTTACAAAGAAGGCAACTGTCATTATTTTGCATTTTTGATATTACCTTTGAAACAGTTTCTGATAACCGTTCATTTTTTTCCCATTCTGGATTAATTATTTACATCGATAAGGTGAAGGCCGATACCTGAAAGCCGAATTGTGAGCATCCAATCAAAAACCGTTTTCTCGGCCCGGGTTTTTATGAACTATAATTTGTCAAGAGTCCCACGACAAAATTAATGTTCCACCACATACTGGCGCCGACTGTTTTATTTATTTTTAAAATAACATTTTTATTTAATGAATTAATACTATCTTTCTACCTATTCAAAATCCTGAATCTGCCCAAGATTTAATATTAATATTGCAAGTGTGGAAATATTTAATGTCTAGGACATTTATATACATAGGCTCTATGTTTGTCTTCATCGCGAACTTCTGGCATTTTTACACTTGCTAAATATTGTAACAGATTATTATTAATAATAATAAATGCAATATACCCCCCCCCCCCCATATTTCGTTTATATACCAGTAGCGGACACACTGGGGTGGGAAGGGGGTAAGGGCTATAGCCCTTTGTTTGTCTAAGAAACAATTTTTCACTTCGTGTATAAAAAAGAGGAAATGACCAGAAACGGATGTTACACGTGTCTTTATTACTATGCTTACATATTTAGGTTGTCAGTGGTTCCATACGTAATTTAAATAGTATTGCTTGTATCCTTGCAGGAAAAAAAATCGCAAATTGGCCCTCCTTCCTTCTAACCCGTATTCGCGCCTGTATACATATAATAAAGTATTTTGAATCGTCTTAAGTTAGGAATAAAAAATTCTAACTGAATAAATGACCAAGAATATAAGGAATGCAATATCCTCCGTAACTTTTATTCTAGGTTAAAATGCTGGACCAAGAATTCTTTTCCATAAACAGTTATGAAGTTACATTCCAGCCGAAACCGTTTTATCATGGCCATATCTATCTCTTTATTTGTGGTTGTAGGGTCAAGGGGACGGGGGGGGGGTGAGGGGGAGGGGACAACCAAATTCGGATGTTGCGCTAAAAATCGTTACTTCTGATTACTTATAAGTTATAGAGAACAAAAGAAAAAAACAAGTTTGGTGAAATTAAAGACTAGAACAAAAGCACCTCTGGTTCACTATTATTCCCGCTAGTTACGCCCATGTTTATTTAAGGGACACACCATCGCTTACAAAAACACGTCAATTTAAAACTTCAGCGATTATTAAAATTATAATAATCTGTATTCGTATTCTACGTTTTCATTTCAAATTATAGTTTTCATGAACAAATGGATTATATACTGGTATGTTGATTTGATACGTATAATAACAAAATAAGGTAACAACCAGTCAATGAAAGCAATACGGAAACTGCACAGAAACAGGTACAGTTTGTAATTCAAGTGAAACTATTCAGTGACATTTTTTTCTAAAACCATTCAGAGCAAATATCAAGTATTATAGTTATATTGGAGCGATTATAGAATCTGTCCGCCACTCTCCAAGTGTCTAAAAGAGGGATTTAAAAAAGTGGGATATGGGTTTTTGTGGGGAAAAGAAAGAAAAAATTAAAATTATATTAAAATAAAAATTATATAATATTTTTTTTTTTTTAAACATAACTGACCCTAATCAAATCTAACCCTAAAACTGACTCTAACCAAACCTAACCCTAAAACTGACCCTAAGTAAACCTAACCCTAAAACTGACCCACACTCTAAAACTGACCCTAACCAAAACCTAATCCTAAAACTGACCCTAACCAAATCTAACCCTAAAACTGACCCTAACTTAACCCTAAAACGGACCCTAACTCAAACCGTAAAACTGACCCTAACCAAACCTTAAAACTGACCCTAACCTAACCCTAACCAAACCTAACCCTAAAACTGACTATAACCAAACCTAACCCTAAAACTGACCCTAACCTAACCCTAAAATGTAACCAAACCCTAAAGCTAACCCTACTCTACAACTGACCCTGGGCTATTGCTAACCTAACCCTAACTCAAACCCTAAACATGAAACTATTTTATCAATTATCATTTACTATGGAATGGGGAAACACAATAAAGTTGCAAAATGTTGATTCTTTAAGGATTTCACTACTAACTTGGTGGCGGACAGATTCAATAACCATACCATTATATTCACAAGTGACGCGTATCCTAAAAGAATGGCAATCGTTTCATACACGGTGCACTGCACACCGGCTTTATTGCTCAGTACGACATAGAATGATAGTTGATACTTGATAAGACTCATAGTCATAGTCCAAGCACTTAGACCTCGTGGAATACGTTATTTTCATCTGTTTTGTATTTTTATTTCACGGGCTATGCTCTGATAAAAAAAAAGATGAAAATAATGCATTGCCCAAAGTCTAAGAGTTTGGAGTAAGTACGACAGTAGTCAGTAGCGCCCACCTGTGTCACTAGGTCACAGTAGGTGAATTTGAGGTCACGGTGATGGTGAAAGTAAATAAAGTAATTAAATTACTTTTTAGTTAATTTATTTTATTATTAATATTATATATATATATTTTTTTATTTGTTGCTGTTGTTGCTAAACGAGAAAATGGGAGGACATTTATATATATTGTCCCCTGGCTTTGAAAAGGGAGGGGGACACATCCCCCTATCCCCCACCGAGCAACGCCCATGGTAGTCAGTAAGAAAATTTTGAAGTGACAAGGTGCTGATATCATCAATACAGTGTGGACAATGTACAATCTTTTTTTTTCTAGGCATGTTTAGATCTATATGACTTGTGGACTGAAGAATCTGCTATGGGGTCAAGGACAAGTTTGTATGTGTATAATGGAAGAGGTGTCGTTGAGGCTTGCCGGAATCAGCTGTTCAAGACGTTATCTGCACTGGTTCATCCAGACCACCATTCAGTTCAGTACATATATCCAGAAGATATACGGTGTGGTAATTTATTTTGTAATAAAAAACTAATATTCAGTTTCTCATAGACAATCCAGGATTCACCAAATCCTCTAGCCCTTAGCCCTGACAAGTGGAATATTTTAAGTTCTTAGGGGCCAGAAATGAAAAAAAATTTAATTATTTAAAAAAAACTTTATGAATGTGTCTGTGTGTGCTCCTTCCCCTACTTTTCGGCACCTTCCTACTTCACTGTGATAGTACCAGATGGTAATAAAAAGGTGCATATTATAAAAAAATTAGTATGGAAAAAATATGCTCAGAGAAATTGTTCGCACGTTGTTACAGTGCGACAGTGTAGCTACAACTCTGGTTCTGTTACTAGCCCTAATATCTTGGAGAGCTAATAACTGACTTTTAAAAATATTTGTCTAACATGGGACAACCCTTTCATACAAGAAACTCTGTCCTATTGATTTGTTTACAATACATAATCATGGATGTTACATTATATGAATTTGATTTGTGATTATGCTTTGAAAGTAACAGAGCAATGCAAATTGAGAGAACTATCATTTAATTTGCCTATCACTTATACGTAATTATCAAGTTTTTATATGGGTAAATTATATTTTGTTCATGCCTTAACTAATTAATAAATGTATGGAACCTGCTTAATTACATACCCTACTTATACCATGCAGGTGCAGATACAGGTTTTAAGAAAAGGGGATGGGGGCTGGATTCAGTTGGAAAGTTTGTTTTGTGCCAAGTGTATATATATATATATATATATATATATATAAAATGATTTGATAGATTTCTGAAAATTGGTTGTTTCTAGGACAAATCTGCAGTTTGGGCTATTTTTCTTCCTACCAGTGGTCCACTACTGGTTCATCAAAGGCTGTGGTATATGCTGTCCAGACCCCTTGCTGCTTATTGGAAAGAGTAGCCTATGTGGCAGCAGCAGGTTTCCTCTAAATACATATGTCAGAATGACCGTATGATTGATGTCCAATAGCTGATGATAAGATAAATATCAATGTGCTCTAGACGTGTCGTTAAATAAAATAAACATTACTTTTTATTTGTGTCTAGGACAGTGGAAGAAAGATGCCGCACTAATAGCATTTGGTGGAGGTTATGATACAGGATATCTTGAATCACTCACGTCGGAGGGTATGGAACAAGTACGATCATATGTGGAATCTGGTGGCTCATACTTGGGTCTGTGTGCTGGTGGTTACTTTGCATGTGACCGGATTGAATTTGATAAGCAAGGACCATTGTGTATCTGTGAGGAAAGATATCTCAAGTTTTTCCCAGGTAACATTTTCCTTTCATTTTATATTAAATTATGCTTTTATGTACTGTAAAAACTTTTTATTTTATTAGTTTGTACCTTAAATAAATTCATGTAAATAAACTGACATTAATTTTAATTACAGTATAATAATTTTAAAGTGTTTTCTAAAGTATTTGTAATGTTAACAAACTGAAATTTTAACTGAAATTATCAGTATTTAAAATAGTGTTTTATAATTGTCATTGGCCATATTCAGTTTAGCTCAACATAGTTTACTGTATAGTATTGAAGGTCAAATGATAGTTTATACAGCAAAAACAACAAAGCTCTAATTTCAAAATAATCTCACTGAAAAAATCAGGATTGAATTATTAGGGATTAAGATGATTTTAAAATTAAATCAAATTTTTTTCAAATTATGCAGTTGCTTTTGGTTGTGTCAAAATTCACCTGGTATCATGACCTGCAGAGTGCATTTGGAAGTGGGGCAGGTGAGAATGGCACAGAGACTGACTTATTTTCTATTCAGCCAAAGAAATAACTAGTGATGTTTTAATTAGTTGCCTCCTAAAAAGTGCGGGATGACCGTGGCCCTCCGAATCCGTGACTCCTGGTATTCTTTTATTTAGTAACAGATAGACATGAATAAGTTTGTTTTAAAAGCTGATTAAATATTTAACAGTTTGGGCTCTTTTCCATTCCAACTAGTGATCCACAACAGGTTCATCAAAGGCCATAGTATGTGCTGTCCTGTCTGTGGGACAGTGCATATCGGAAAGAGTAGCCTATGTGACAGCAGAAGGTTTCCTCTAAATAATATGTCAAAATGACCACATGATTGATGTCCAATAGCCGATGATAAGATAAAAATCAATGTGCTCTAGAGGCATCATTAAATAAAACAAACTTTAACTATTTAACAGGTGTTTGTTGTGGTCCTGTGTTTCCTGGCTTTGACTACAGATCATTTAAAGGATCCACTGCGGCATCAGTGACCTACAGACCAACGTTAGGAGAGCCATATAGCTTCTCATCCTTTTACAATGGAGGTGGAAAATTCAGCTTGGATAAAAAAGATGTCGGTGAAAAAGTCGAAGTTCTTGCCAAATATAACGATCTTCATGAAAGCTCTGCTGCCATTGTCAAATCTATTGTTGGGAATGATGGAGTAGCCATTTTGACAGGCATACATCCAGAATATGACAGTTCTGGACTACCGAAAGATGACATCTATGTTCAGGGTTTTGTTGATGAACTTAAAAAGTGGGATAAAGAACGAATTAGTTGTTTTATAGATGTCTTAAAACATCTAAGGATAACACTGAATTGTGATGGTGTTTAATATAATAATCATTCTATTAACAGAGCAAATCTCTTAATAACATAATCAAAATACTAGTATAAATTTTACTCAGGGAATACTGAAAATTGGTTCTGTCCATCCATGTATTGAAGAACATGACATTTAGTAACAGCGTGCAGACGCAGATGCAGGGGGTCCAAATGTGATGGGTGAAAAACTGTTAATTTTCACGTCCTTCCACTTGGAAAAATATATAGTATAATTCTTTTTTTAAATATGAGAAATGGAGGCTCCAGATCCCCTAGACCCCACTATGGATCCACTACTGGCATGTCATATTTTTAAATGACGCCACCACAGCACACTGATTTATGAATTGTTTGCTGTTAGATGTCAAACATTTGCTAATTCTGATGCATTCTTTGTAGTCTTCTGAGGAATCCTGCTACATGTTTCTATTAGCAGCAAGATATCTTTTGTATGCACTTTCCCACAGATAAGTCTTTAAAATAAATACAAGTAATGTGGGCATAGTTGGGACAGGAAGAACCTAATAAGAGAATGAGTCCCAGAAGGGGTTCAATCCTATGACCAAAGCACCACAACCAAATTATCTACTAAGCTAGATTATGAACCTGATATGAATTTATAAACGTACGTAAGATTGGTTTTCAGTATACATACATGTACCAAGTCGTTTTTGTTACATTCTGTATTCTTATGTATACTTGTGGAGCTGGACATAGCTTGGTTGTGGAATGCATAACTTGAGGTGTGAAGATCATCAAATACATTCCCCCTCCAACCCCAGTGGAATCATCAGGTATTCCATTTACAGTCAATGATTCAAGACTGGTATAAATTACCCATTACTGTTGCAAAAAGAAAAAAGAATACCCTATATGGTAGCAGGTATCTTCTATAGATTGTATTACAAATAGCATGTTTCACATCCAGTAGGTCTAACCACTGATGAAACAGCAAAAACAAACATAGAGATACTGATATCAAACTGCTGGATAAAATACTTGTTTTACCCATTCATGGAAGTTATGTATAAAAGTAAACAGTATTTTTATTGAGGATCAATCTTGTCCATGTTCTGGTGCGCTACATGTATATTGATATTTTCAGGGGATAATATTTCGAAATCTGAGGTAACCGAAAGTTGGTTCACATGATTTTTACCTAGGTAACCAATTGTTCGGTTATGTGTATTATATTTGCGTAACCCGTGGGTTACCTGATCAGTTACCTCAAAGAGACGTTGAAAAATTAATGTTTGCTAAAGTGAACTATGATTTATTTTTTATGAATACTGACAGATTCTGTAATTTTTCTTTTCACCCTGTCCATGCTAATTTCGGTTTGTCTACAGTGATGTTCCAAATGTTTGTTTTTTAAAGTTCATTATGCAATGTTAGTATTTTTAAACTTATGTAACACCTGTTTACGTTAAAACAGTTTTCCAATCCAATATTATGTCAACACATATTCCTAAAGATAACATAGCAACAGATAATTTATTCGCCCCCAACGGTCCGTGCACATTTCATTAAAACTTTTGGCTCGACTCTATATTGAGCATTTTTAGTTTAGACAGGTTGCAACATAAAGTTGTCTATTGGTTCGACGCACATCAAGTATCTAAAAATCAGTCTAAAACATTTGTTGGAATACTTGTACATCTGTGTGAATAAACTTCTTGTAATTGTGAAGTTGGAAGTTTTTATTTCTGAACGTCTATAGGTCATGACGTAACCGATTTGTGGTTCATGTAAATTTAATTTTGCATAACCAACACACAGACAGAATGACAGTTAGCGTGAAATATTGTGCCCTGTATTTTCCTTGTTTTGTTTTATCTGTACGTCAGTGGTGGACTTTCATTTTTGGAGCCATGAAGCTTGAACTACTATAGGGGCCCTTCGCAACTAGCAACAAGGTCTGGGTTAAGCAATATGGACTAATGTTGCTTCTTGGACCCCACTAGGATTAGGGTACCTGAAGCTTAAGCTTCATTAGTTTCATAGTAGATCCAGCCCTGCTATACATTAATTTGAATATATTTTTAACTTGTTGATTCCGGTGTGGATATCTTGACTTTCTCAATATGTGTAAGCATGTTTTTTTATTAAATTTTCATGCATATGATGCTGAGAAACATCTTGTGATTGAATACAGATACCAGTGTTGATGAACAAATTTAGTTTTTCCTCTTTCTTTTCAATCACTGCTTCACACTGGAATAAAACAAATCAGGTGGTTGAAATGGAACGAAGTGTGAAGTACAAAATTAATACATATATTGATGTGATAAATTATATAATGATATGAGCATTTATTTTAATTTTCACCACAAAGATTCATGTTATGGTGTTTCAAATGTGTTCTGTTGAATTCATTGACCTCAAAAACATGGGTATAGACACTAAAATCATGGTAATCGGGGCACTTACAACCAAATGGTATTTGTTGTGGCCATTTTCAATTTTTGGAACTGTTGAAGTGACATCGTGGTTCCCATAATTTTTGGAATCCATCAATTCAAAACCCTCCTAGGGCAAAGGTTCATGCTTCTTTCCAGAATTGTACATCTTCAGCAAAAAATGTTACATATGCATCCCACTAGGCTTTTATGTAAGTTATAATATTTTGCATGGTGATGTGAGCATTGTCTTGTCTGTGTTCTACATTCCTTTCAAAAGGTCAAGTGATGAAAATTAAAGCTGAAATTAAGAAATCATAACAAACACAGAATATGCCAAAATTCAATAATTTTTAATATCTTGTTTTTGCATGTACATCATTTTTATCATGTGTATGAAAGGATGTGTCTGGAGCTTCATTGTGCATCTTGGGTCATATATGACAAAGGCTCCAAGGCATCTGCCATTATATCCCATAAAGAAATTCTCCATTTTCTGTTGTGCCCCTAGTTTGCCCATACAAATCCAAAGTCACCCAAATCAATACAATGTAATTGCTGTACCCTCTGTATGACAAATTTTGATGGTGAAATGTCATAAATACTTCCCTCCGGCTGGCTTTGTCTGCCTGCAATATTAACAAGAACAGGTATTAAATGCATACTCCCATGGACCCTTGACCTAATTAATTTCCAAACAAAGAATTAATTTAAAATATAAATATTTGATTTCTTCATAAAAATACTTCATTCAACTACTTACATAACCACCGCATCTCACTTATTTTCAATATTTTAAAAATAATAATGAATTATGCTCACTGACAAATGAATCATAAACCAAAAACTCGACATCGAATTCCCTATACCATGATTCAGTTAAAACATCTCATGAAAGCGAGATCTAGTATCACAAATGCATGTAAGTTTCATTTGTAATCAATATTTAGACCACAAAGCATCTTGAATTCTGTGGAACTATGCCTTTAACAGCCATCTAAAATATTAACCAAATTTTTTTATTAAGACAGGTGAATGCTTAATACAAGTTATATAGTACACTGATGATTTAGAATAGAAACGTGGACCTTAAAACAGAGCACAGACAGAAAGGACTAAAGGGATCAATTTTAAAATGAATGTTTGGGTGGTCACAGTAGTGGTTTTGATGTGTAATTCCATTTGGCAACAACAAACACAAAATCATTAAATTGATATATAATTATATTGTTTATAATATATATATATTTTTTTCTCACTATCACATTACTTGACAGCATTCAAGCAAATGAAACATATGGTATGCATATATATGATACACACTACCTACATCACCCACCCACATCATAAATGTCAACACTTTGACATATAAAGTAGAAACTAACAAACATAAATTACATTTATTTATTTCTATTTTCAATATTGATAGGTAATGCTGAAACCCATTTTAAATACACATAACTCAACATTTAAATGGTCAGTTAATGACTACCAAATATTTTGTACAATAATACCAGTAGGCTAACTAATGGGATGCTTTATGGGGTACACAAATGTAAGCACATTGATAATAAAAAACATGCATGTGTGCATAGTGGAAACCCACTACTGTCACATAAGCTATTCTTTCTGATTTAATTTAGCAGCAAGGGCTCTTTTAAAGGTACTTTCCTTGACAGGACATCACATACCATGGACTTTGTTAAGCCAGTTATAGACTACTGGCTGGAATGAGAAATAGCCCAAATTGATCAACTGAAGGGAATAGATCTGATGACCTAGCACTAGAGCTACATTCCACTTCTACAAAGTAGGAAATAAACAGTTTTAGACTTATTTACGTTGGTTCTAGTGAGCACATATGTACTTGGTATTATGTACGACTTATTTAGTTGTGTGTGTCCATACATCTGGCTCTAGAGGTGAACCAACGGTGACAATCGCATCCTGGAAGTGGAGGAGGGGGAAGGGAATATGTCCCCCGATACCTCCAGGATTGACACTCCTGAATAGACCCCTGTGTACTTCAGAATATTTGTGCTAAGACCACATGGCTTAGTTTTAGATTGATATCAAAGAGAAATACTGGAAAAGATTGTTATTTAGGCATTTTAATAAAAAAACATTCTAAACAAAAAGTGAGGGCAGGTAATTATAAAGGCATCCCCTATCCAAACAGTGGGGTGGATGTGTCCCCTGAGGCGAACTACTGAGGAATGTACAGTTCATCACCACTGCTGGTTTCAAACCAATCCAGGAAGAAAGAAAGGAAAGGATTGTTTGTTTAATGACACCCCAGCACACTGTTTATTCAGCGGCTATTAGATGTCAGACATACAGTTTTGTGACTCATGGTCTTCTGAAGAAACCTATCACCACTTTGGCTACTTTTTCTGATTACTAGCAAAGGACCTTTTATATGCACTTTACCACAGAGGACAGTACATACATCACCCTTTGATAAACCAATTGTGTACTATTGGTCAGTTTACGTCTACCCATTGAGCCTTGTGAAGCACTCACGCTCAGTTAGAGCTGATATTGAGATTAAAATCCCCATGCCTCGAATGACATTTGATCCGAGTACCTACCAGCCTTGAGTCCAACAGCTTAACTGCAACACCACTGGTGCTAGTCTCAGCAAGAAAGAAGACATGGCAACACTACTAATCTAATGGTGCTGAGTGTGTTAACAGCTGTTCTTTCTGTTGGTGCAGTGATAGGAACAACGGGCAACAAACACCAGTGCTTTGTTATGTCACACTAGAATAGTTTTCAGATGGTACACGTAGGTATAGATAATCTTTGGTTTGGTATGCAATACATGTATCAAAAGTATGAAACAATTACATAGCAACTAACAAATTTCTTTTAACTGCATTATAGTGAATAGAAAATTATAGAACGTGCACTAGCAATAAAAGATTGATCTAAAAGATCTGCCATTTTATCAATTGTTTGCCGGAGTATAAATATTTTCAGATCCCCATGTCGGCTTCAGATGAGTATTAAATTGATTATCAATTGAATATTAATTTGGTCTTTACTTATTTTGAAAGTGTCATGTCCACAATAACCTTCCCAACTCATGAAAATTATTTTTAAAAACGATGAATGCTTAGAGAACAGAAACAGGAGGGTGTCAACTAGCAAGCATTTTTAGGTATTCATGTACTACAACATTGATGATTTCTTACATAACAGCAACTGCATAGTCTACTAGCAAGCACTTTTAGGTATTTATGTACAACAACATGGATGATTTCTTAGATAACAGCAACTGCATAGTGTCTACTGGCAAGCACTTTTAGGTATTTATGTACTACAACATTGATGATTTCTTAGATAACAGCAACTGCATAGTGTCTACTGGCAAGCACTTTTAGGTATTTATGTACTACAACATGGATGATTTCTTAGATAACAGCAACTGCATAGTGTCTACTTGCAAGCACTTTTAGGTATTCATGTACAACAACATGGATATTTCTTAGATAACAGCAACTGCATAGTGTCTACTGGCAAGCACTTTTGGGTATATTACATGGAACGTTTCAAGATGACAACACAAAACAAGCATCAAGCAGAGTTGAATGACAACTGGAAAGCTAACTGTGGGAATGTAGTTCATATGACGATGGCTACAAGCATCTACGGACCGGAATGACGTGCACAGACTGAAGATCATTCACAACAGAGGACTACATCGCAGTGTCACACAAAGTACCTACTTCTGACTACACATAAGTATAAGATTTTGTACAGCTGTCAATGTAGACTGTGTGTTTTGAGCAGTTATCACGTGCCTGTCTATGATCACATGTACAGCATCGGGCTCACTTCCTGTACAAAGAAAAAGATGTTTTGGTTAGAGGAATTTTAAATCAAATAATGCAGGTAAGATCTAAATACAGAATTTTTCAACATTTAACTTGTAGAAAGGCAACAAAATTTTATATTTGACTCACAGCACCCTTCCCCAGCACATAAATTAAAAACAAATTCACAACAAAAAGGTATCTGTCTCTGGTCTAAGCAATGGCATGCAGAAAATGGGGCATAGGGGGCGATGACCCTTGTCATCCAATTAAAGTGTGAAATTAAAATTAGGCCATATATTTGAGTTGAGGGCGTACAATCAAGTCGGCCCCAGGCATCACCAAACCTCTGCACACCACTGGGTCTAAGGCATCCTCAGATATGTTCCAGTGATGTGCTTTGCTCTCCATTTGGAAATAACAGGAAGCAATCATGAAAATTATTTCAGGTGAGAAATTCCAAATTGGGAGAGCAGTTTTTCAATTATCACCTTTCACTGGAAATTAGACAATAGACTAATAAACATTTTATGGTGATTATCAGACGAATGGGAGCAATCTGGCCTGCATTTTACTTCTGGTTTTTTAAATCCCCCCCTAAATACAAAAAAACAAATAAGGTGTTGTCATTAATATCTCTAGATCCCTTCTGAAGTCTTTCTTTTATTTTACATATATTAAGTGTTGTTATTAATATCTAGATAGCTTATGAAATCTTTTGTTCATTTTACATAGGTGCCTTCTTTAATATCTTTATAATTCTGAAGTCTTTCTATTGTGTAACAAACATTTTAAACCATCGTTAAATCTTCCAGTATGACAGTCATTGTAACAAACGTTTTAACTTACTGTTATATCTAGCACCATGGTCTTTGATGAAATCTTCCAGTATGACAGGCAGGCTAGCAAACTCAGGTTCTCGAGCAATCTCAAACACAGATGGCTGTAATTAAAATAAAATAATTTCACCATTTAAGTCAACTTCTATAAACCTATATCACATAACTAAATGTCATATCAACTCCATTCTTATAAACATACGTCAATGACAAAGTAAGGATTGTTTGTTTAATGATACCCCAGCATTGTGTATTCAGCAGCTATTAAGTGTGTGACAGGGTATGACTCATGGTCTCTAGAGGAAACCTGCTACATATGCTACACTTTGCAATTAGCAGTAAGGGATTTTTATATGCACTTCCCACAGACAGGATAGCACATACCACTGCCTTTGATAAACCAGTTGTGGATCATTGGTTGGTTTAAGTGACTTGCACCTACCCATCGAGCCTTTGCTGTGCACTCACTCTCAATCAGAGCTGGTATCAACTAAAAATCCCATGCCTTGACTGAGATTTGATCCCAGTACCTACCAGCTGTGAGACCGGCAGTTTAACCACTGTGCCATTGTCAATGACAATGTGAGATATAAAAATCAATCATCTACTGACTTATTGACAAAAAGGAAAGGAATGTTTGTTTAATGACACCCCAGCATATTGTGTATTTGCAGTCTATATCGTGTTTTGTGACACATGGTCTTTAGAAAAAAAACACTGCAACCATATACCGGTACAGGTAGGCAAATCTTTTCTAATTAGCAGCAAGGGATCTTTTATAATTATGTACTTTATCACAGACAGTACAGCGCATAACACAGCCTTTGTGAGACTAGTGATTTGGTGCTGGTATCAAGATTGAAAATTGCATGCCTTTACTGAGATTTGACCCCAGTACCAACTATCCATGAATCTGACAGTTTAACCATGGCTCTACCTGGGCTGGTGACTGACAAACTGATGCAGACTGACAAGAAAGGAAAGGTTTCTTCCACCATAATAAAACATATAATATCTGTTATTGTTAAACATTCTGATTCAAAACCATAGACTCAGTCATTATGTTTGACAGCTTTCCTCAGAGTAATACTGCTACTTAATACAGAATGTCATTGTAACGATATAAATCAGGGTCGTAAATCCTAGGGTGGGTGGGGACAAGGAGGATTCCTATATAATTATCCTCCCATTTTTTACTTTGAAAACTTGAAATTAAAATACCTAAATAATAATCTTTTCCAGTATTTCTCTTTATGATATCAAAGTAACACTTAGCCATGTGGTATTAGCGCAAATATACCGAAGTACCCAGCGGTCTATTAGAGTTTGAAGTTTTAGTTAGAAAAGGCATTTCAAAAACGTAGGATTTTCAAAAAAAAAAAAAATAAGGGGCATGCCTCCACCCCCAGGATCTCTCTCCCAGCTGCAATCCCCTCCTACTTGCAGGAAGCAATTATCGCTCATGATACAAATAATATTTTGTCATCTATTAAAGATAATATAAATGATCTGGTGATTCAGATAAATAGACTGTTCTTACTGCGGTTAAACTGTAATCTTCAAGATACCAGCCTTTACCATCTTCTCTCCGTGCTCCACACAAACCAGCGACACCCATTCCTATAGCACATATTGGCTCTGAAATCAAACCACAGCCATACAAATAATATTTCCTTTAGTATCGTAATTTTAAAAGCCTAAGGTTTGTCTTCAGGGTTGTAAATCCTTTTGGACTGGCCGGGGGGTGGGGGGGGAGCTGCCTATATATTTATCCTGAACTTTTTGGATCCAAAAATTGAAATTAAAATGCTTAATAAATAATAATTTTTACCAGTACTTCTCTTTATTGTATCAATGTAACACTTAACTATGTGCAAATATATACTGAAGTACACAGGCCGTGGTATGTGCTGTCCTATCTGTAGGACAGTGCATATAAAAGAGACCCCATGCTGCTTATCGGAAAGAGTAGCCTAAGTGGTGGCAGTGGGTTTCCTCTATATAATGTCAGAATGACCATATGACTGATGTTCAATAACCGATAAGATAAAAATCAATATGCTCAAACTTTACTTTACTTTTTACACAGGGGTCATTCCATGTCAAATCAACAGATTTTTCTGACAATTTTCTACCACTCCATCTTAGAATTGGCCCCCAAAAATATATGTTAAAATATCAATTTAAAAAATGATATCCTGAACATTTTAGCTTAATCAGATGATTTTTCTCATTTTGGCAGAGGTTTGAAGTTTTGTGTTTTTATCAGATTTATGGCACTTGTGATTATCATTTTCAAAACCTCATAAAAGTTGTAATAATTTTCACAGAACTTTGAAATTTGGTATTTAAACTAATCAGACAACGAGAAATCTAAATTTATATTAAGTGTAAGATGTGTTGGGAAGAAGTTTTGGTACAATACACCGCTTCAACAAATGTTATCAGTAATATTTGGTATCACATACAAACATGGTCATATCTCTAGAGGCATAGGTCACACAACTCGGAAACTTTACTGATTTATTCTTCATATGTGTCATCAACCAGTAAAAATATCAGAAATGTTTTCTACTGCTTTGGTTTTTATGATTTGGATTTTGAAATGGTCCTCATAAGATGCACAACTGATCTGGATAGTGCATCTGAAATTCATGATACATAATGTATAACTAACCCCTTCCAATATAAAAAATCTTTAAAAAAAACTTTGAATTCCCTTTCAAACCTATTTTAATCTGTTCATGCTTTGGTGTGACCCAACTTTGGAGATATTGTGTGACATGTCATTATGTTTGAAAATGTGTGACATATCATTATTTGTAAAAATATATGACATGTCAATATGTGTGACATGTCATTATGTGTGGAAATGTGTGACATGTCAATATGTGTGAAAATGTGGCAAAACCTACAGCAAGAAATAGGTTTAATAATAATATCACAGAAGAAACACAGACATAGGGGGCTACATGGAGTTAATCCCTCCCCTCCCCAACACAGCTTTATTTCATCATAACTTCTTATATCTGTCTATTTTGCAATCATGTTAATACTTTCCGTGCAGTTGGCTCTTTCACTATAAAATCACCACCCCCATTATAAAATCCTGGCTTCACAATGACCATGAGATTCCATGCTGAAATATTCAAATCTTCATGCAATGATCTGTTACTGTTTACTTTTTATATCAGCTTATCTTTTGTTTTGACATAATAATTATACAATGTAGATTCTTATGGATCAATAAGTTTTTTGTTGATACCTTCAGTTTATGGCACTTTTTCTTCTAATTGTAAATGTACATGTAATTTGTTCCTGAAAATCATATTTCAAAATCTTTGAAGACTGTTAGGGATATCTGAAGGATGTACCAAGCTTTCTGTATGAATATAGATGGATGTAAAAGTCATTTCATAACCTTACTTTTTTTCTTTCACAAAATACTCATTTAAAAACTATTAAAGATATTTGACGGATATACCAAGCTAACAGCAGTTAGATGCTGTATATGGAAATGTCATTTGTTTTTCTTTATTTTTTCTTTCTCAATATGTTCAACAATTTAAAACTATTGGTGATATTTGAAGGGTGTACCAAGCTTTCAGTATCTATGTATAACTGGAATGTCATTTTATTTTCTTACTTTTTTCTTTCACAAAGTGTTCCACAATTTGACCAAGATCTTTATTACTGCTGAGGTCATGGACAGCTCCCTGGGCTGCTGGAAGTAGGAGTGCTGAGTATCTGTTTTCTACAAGAAAACAAAAATAACTGCAGGAAAACTATTATGATAACAACCCCTGCAGTTTTTCATTTTTTTTCTTTTTATAAAACATAATGTATAGTTTATGCTCAAGTTGCAATGGAAAGTGCCATGGACACTATTTCTCTACAACATTTATTTTGCCATGGAGATTTTCTTAATAGCAAGGGTTGTGATAAATAAATGACTGTCTTCTTTTAAAGATACATAATCATTGCCAAGAAAAATACTAATACTTAACTAGTGCTTTTGTGTTCAAATGTAATGTCTGTACATTCAGGAACCAAAAATACTAAATCTGATTATGTCAGTTGCATTGGTTGGTTGGTTGTATTTATTTTCATGCTTATCTACAATTAAAGTTCAAGCACACTGTCCTGGGCAAACAACTTAGCTTTCTGTGGTGTCTGTCCAGGACACAGAGGTTAGTGTTAGTAGGAGAGACAAAATCTGCTGTCATCACTTATCATCCATAATGTTATAAACTATCAATTTTCTAAACGGCCACACACAGAGAAAGTAAGGTAAAATAAAATAGAATATCAAACTCACCACCATTTATTATCAAATTTATGTACCTTGTGAAATGTTTTTATTTTTTAACTTGCTAAAACTCCCCCTCCTTTCAATATTAAATATATTAACACTATCTTTTGATTCACCACTCCCGTTCAAAACTTCTGGATCCATTTATGAGTGGAAATTAGAAAAATAGAAACAAAGTTGAAGAAATACCAACAGTATGAAAGCTGAACTGCTTACGATCAATGGCTTCTAGTGAAATAGGTGTTGAGCTGGCTTTCGATCTAAACTCATTAAACCACCGTCGATTGTTGTCATCCTGTTGGACATATTCAACCTGACGTCCCTAAAAATTAAGATGTTATAGGATGTCATTCAACTGGTAACTAAAACAGTGAAGAATAAGGTTGGGATATTTACATAATTACTATTATATTAGTTAGCGGCTGTTCACAATTATCTGATTTATCAATGTTTTCTCAAGTGTACAAACAGTATTCTTTTTTTCCTACCCCCAGCCCCCCCTCCCCCAAAAAGTGTTCATCAAAAATAGTGATTTTGCAACATGATCAGGACAGTTATTTGCAAAATCAGCACTAGAAATGAAAGAATTAGAACCTATAAAGTTTGTTGTGTGATGTCAATGGCCTAGTGAGTTTAATGCAGTTGCTGTGGCCATTGTGTCATATATAAGAAAACATAGCAAAATTAATTGTGGTCTGAGGCCAATTGGAATTGTGGTGCATAGCGGCAGATGAAAGAACTAAATGTTTCAATAAAAGCAGGAAGGGGTATTTGGTTCAACATATTCTTCCAATTTTAAAAGCATACACTGGCATTTAACAGCCCCTTAAATAGTGCCATTTTATTTAAAGGTATTAAATGTTTATAAATTTGTAAACGTATACACAGAAATAATTTATGGCAATTTAATATATGGTTGTTATTATTAAATTATTATCAGAAATTTTCACATTTAAATTAAGTTTTAGAGAAATAAAGGTTAATAAACATTTCATAAATATTGTTATAAAATTAATGTATTTGGTCAAGTGGAAGGACATTAGACTCTCAAGCTGATAAAATTTATTTTTCATTCTTAATTTATTGAATTCATTTTTATCATACTATTATTTATTATTCTGACGTTTTATAGTTTTATCATAATGACATGTATTCCATGTTTATGTGTATTTTTATTCCAATTGTATATACTAAAATATATCAGCTCTTTACACTGATTTATTTTAAATAATTGCAATGCTATTTTTAACCAATGTATGACCCCCCCCCCGCCCTCCAATAGCCGATGTTTATTTTTGTGCTGGGAGGTCGTTAAACAAACATTAAACAAACTCAAGCTGATGACTGTGGTTCAAACCCCATCACAGGCTGGCTCACAAAACATAGCCAATAATTAATTAATCAATGTGCTCTAGACAGCAGTGATGTTGTTAACAAAAAATAATAAACAAATTAAATGTTAATATGTTTCAAACCTTTTTTTACAAAACTGGGGGTATACTGTTTTGTTATAATATTAATGAAGATACTTACACCTGGAGATGCGAGCTGGATTGAAAAATTGGAGCTGGCTAGAGTATAAGCTTGTATAAATGACTGTGCCGATACACCTGAAGAAGTAATAATAAATTATCATCTATAGTCATATATCATTCACATATTACTTATTAGATATATATATACAGGAATAGCAGGGCTAGCTCTAGCACAACAGTAACATTCACCAAATTATCTATAAAAATGTCAAAATCAAATTGAAAAGTCTTTTTTTTCTACACTTAAATGGTTATTATTAAAAGAAATTGCTTCGCCAGATTACATTGAAATTCACCAAATGTTTTAAAAGTTTGCCATTGGTGAATTTGGCAGGTGGCAGAGCTAGCCCTGTATAGTCAAATATCTCTGAAAAAAGTGTTCTGAGTGATTGAAGGCTTCCAATTCAAGTAGTTTTAAAATCAGCAGATTTAGTGACATACATAATTATATAAGATCTTATTGTTTCTTTTGGATGGGCAGGGAGGGATTTTTATAGGGTAACATTTCAATTTTTTTAGACGGTCACTTAGGATTAAGCAGGAGCGGGATCTATCTCAAACGGTAGTGAGTCTGCCTGTGAACAGGTCGGTCGTCGGATCGATCCTTCTCAGTGGACACATTTGCAGTTTGGGCTATTTTCCATTCCAACCAGTGGTCCAC
>JAULBS010124224.1:0-13901 GCA_032355785.1 Symmetromphalus regularis | reverse complement strand
TGGTCCAGTGGTAGAACGTCGGACTCTCAAGCTGATGACAGTGGTTCAAAACCCATTGGAGGCTGGCTCACACTTGATTACATGTCAAAATAACCAAATATTTGACATCCAATAGCTGATGATTTAATAAATCAATGTGCTCAAGAGGTGTTGTTAAAAAAACAAAAAAGCAAAAACAAGCTTAACACAATATATTATTTATGGATCAATCAATAGGCAAAGTGACATGCACAATTTTTTAGGTAAAAAGTTAAGTGCTATAAGCAGAGCCTAATTAAGGCCTTTAGGGACCCTAGGCTCTGAAAAGGTTATAGTACCCCCATATTTATGTAATTCAAAATTATAACAATATTTTATTATGTTTTTGTATATTATTATGTATGTGGGTTTTTTCTCATTTATTGTGGGGCCTCTTTTTGTGGGCCCTGTTTCAGCTGCACTGAAAAGGTTATAGTATCCCCATATTTTTGTAATTCAAAATAAAAAAATATTCCTATATATTATTATGTATGTAGGTTTTTTCTCATTTATTGTGGGGCCTCTTTTTGTGGGCCCTGGTTCAGCTGCACTGAAAAGGTTGTAGTACCCCCATATATACATGTATGTAATTAAAAATATTATATTATATTCTTGTATATTACTATGTATGTGGGGGGTTTTCTCATTTATTGTGGGTCCCCTTTTTGTGGGCCCTGGTTCAGCTACATAATTTGCACCATTGTAAATCCTGCACTGGAAAAACTGGGTTAAATGGTTTTACATACATGGATGCAGGATTTCTTAAAGGAGGGGGGAGTTCAAATCTGGATTTCTGAAAAGTGGAGATCTAAAAATGATCAGTGAATAGAAATGGGGAAAAAATGGTTAATTTTCACGTCTTTCCACTCGGTAAAAGGATTTTAAAAAATAATAATTTGAGAAAAGGGTGGTGGGAGAGTCCTGACCTCCTAGAGCCCTACTGTTTTATACATAAAAAATATGTTTGCATTAAATGTTTATTTTAGGAGGAATTTCAATTGATATTTTAATGATTAATATAAAATCACACTTTGTCCATGATACCATGTTAGGGATTGATCCAGTGACCCACAGCACCTCAGAACAACATCATTCTCCTTAAACTAATTACTTGACATCCATAATTTGTGATGTCACAATTTTGATTTCTGATTACAAGATAAAAAAAGATTTGTAAATTAAATTAATTATAATAATTAGAGATCATATTTAGGGCTGATTTTTTGTAGGATTATACTTAAAGATGTATTCTTTACAAATATTTTTAAAAAACTATAAAAAAAATTATGTAATATAATTAATACAACTCTGACGATGCCCCTTTAAGCTGATCAGTAAATACACAATGAATTAGGATTTCCTTATGAAGAAGACTCAGTTTGAATGTCTTTTGTACTCTATTTAATCATGTATTGTAGATATTATGCAATTAAAATAGATACGGCTTACAATTTGTCGAGTAGTTTGTCAAGTACATGTATACCGGGAATTGGAACGAAGGTTTGAAAATAATGGCTTTAACCACTTTGTGATGCTTTACAAATTGGAAGTTAATTTCGTTAAATGGCATGCTTTATCGGCATGTTAGAGTCAATACAGTCGTTTGAGCGCTCCATAATCCAGTATTAAGGTATTAATGGATGGCTTCGGGCTTGTTTGACATGACAGCGGCACACAGATCAGTAGTAAAGCATTTGACTATGATAGGGACCGGGATATAACTCGAGTGGTGGAGTGTCTGCCTGAAGCATTATGGGTCAGCAGATCAACTGGCCCTGGTGGGCAGTTGTTATGCTCTCGGGACTCATGGCGGGTAGGTACTGGAATAAAATTTCAGTCGAGGTGTAGGATTTTTAATCTCAATACTGGCTCATACCCAGAGTGAGTGCTCTCACTACCTTGCCTTATGGAAAGTATCATAAGGTCAAAAGTCACCTCCCTGTCTTAAGGAAAGTATCATAATGTTAAGTCACCATTTTGTGTTATGGGAAGTATCATAAAGTCAAAAGTCACGTCACTGCCTTATGAAAAGTATCATAAAGTTAAAAGTCACCTCCCTTCCTAAACAAAGTATCATAAATTCATATTGTAAGTCACCACCTTGTTATATGTGAAGTGCCATGAAGTCAAAAGTCACCACCTTGTCTTATGGGAAGTATGATAAGGTCAAAAGTCCCCACCCTGTCTTATGGGAATTATGATAAGGTCAAAAGTCACCTCTCTGTCTTAAGGGAAGTATCATAATGTTTAAAGTCACCATTTTGTCTTATGGGAAGTATCATAAATTCAAAAGTCACACATTCTCTCTTATGGAAAGTATCATATAGTCAAAAGTCACCTCCCTGCCTTATGAAAAGTATCATAAAGTTAAAAGACACCTCCCTTCCTAAACAAAGTATCATAAAGTCATATGGTAAGTCACCACCCTGTCATATGTGAAGTGCCATGAAGTCAAAAGTCACCTCCTTGCCTTATGGAAAGTATCAATAATGTCAAAAGTCACCACCCTGTCTTATTGGAAGTAGCATGTTGTTATATATACTGGTATTCTGAGGAAATGTTATCACGTTGTCTTTTGGAAAGTATCATAAAGTCAAAAGTCACCACCCTATCTTATAGAAAATATTATAAAGTTAAAAGTCACTTTCCTGCCTTATGGGAAATATCATAAAGTCAAAAGTCACCACCTTGTCTTATGGGAAGTATCATAAGGTCAAAAGTCACAACCTTGTCTTATGGAAAGTATCATAAGGTCAAAAGTCACCATTTTGTCTTATGGGAAGTATCATAAGGTCAAAAGTCACCACCTTGTCTCATGGTAAGTATCATAAGGTCAAAAGTTACCAACTTGTCTTATGGGAAGTAGCATGAAGTCAAAAGTCACTACCCTGTCTTATGGGAAGTAACATGAAGTCAAAAGTCACCACCCTGCTTTACAAAAAATATCATAATGTTAAAAGACACCTCCCTGCCTAAACAAAGTATCATAAAGTCATATGGTAAGTGTCGTAAAGTAAAAAGTCACCTTCCTGCCCTATGGATAGTATCAATAATGTCAAAAGTCACCACCCTGCCTTATGGAAAGTGGCATGTTGTTATAAATACTGGAAATGTTATCACGTCTTTTAGAAAGTAACATAAAGTCAAGTCACCACCCTGTCTTATAGAAAATATTATAAAGTTAAAAGTCACCATCCTGGCTTATGGGAAGTATCAGTAATGTCAAAAGTCACCACCTTGTCATATGTGAAGTGCCATGAAGTCAAAAGTCCCCACCTTGTCTTATGGGAAGTATGATAAGGTCAAAAGTCACAACCTTGTCTTATGGGAAGTATCATGGTGCTATATTAGAGCCACCTAGCATGGATACTGGTATTTTGAAGAAATGTTATCACCATTAAGATTTTAATGATTCTGGTGCAGTTTAGCTGTCAGTCGACTGTCAATAACACAAACAGCTTGTAGAGATAACATTCTTTTCTCTTCGTGTTTTACCTTCCAAGATCTTATCTCTGTTCTGTTTAGAGGCTGCCTTAGTTTGATGAACAGCACCAGGCTAACCCAGAGAAAAATAGATGTCCTGAAATATTAAATGTGGATGTTGTTGTATAATATGAACCGTTGAACAGTTCTGGGACAACTTAGTTAGAAACATTGTCTTAGAATTAAATTTAGATTTTGTATAATACTGCTTTTGAACAATTCTAGGGCAATCCAGTGATGATAATTGTTCTTAAAATTAAATCCGGATGTTGTTATATATTATGAACCACTGAAAAAGTAAAGTTTGTTTAGAGGAAACCTGCTGCCTCATCGTAGGTTACTCTTTCTGATAAGCAGCAAGGGGGTGTAATTAATCATGCAAACTAAAGTAATCGACAAAAAAACCATGTTCCATGTAGCATAAACAGACTATAGTGAGAACAATTGTCTTAGAATTAAATTTCGATGTTGTAATACTGAACATTTGAACAATTTTGGGACAATCCATTGATGATAATTGTTCTGTAAATTAAATATAAATGTTGTTGCACTCACTCCGGATTGGAGATGATACTGAGATTAAAATAAAATTTATATGCCTCATCTGTGATTTGATCCCAGTACCTACTTGTACCAACTACAAGTCCATAATCACTACACTACTGGGACTGGTCTGTTTCAGTTTGACATTGGACCAGTTAACCCCTTGCACTCTGACAATCCAGGAGCGGGATCTAGCTCAAACGGTAGTGTCTGCCTGTGAACCGGTTGGTCGACGAATCGATCCTTTTCAGTGGACCCATTTGCAATTTGGGCTATTTTCCGTTCCAAACAGTGATCACAACTGGTTTATCAATGGCTGTGGTATGTGGGCCAGTGCATATAAAAGATCTATTGTTGCTTATCAGAAGGAGTAGCCTATGTGGTTTCCTCTAAAGACATATTTCAGAATGACCATATGTATGACGTCCAATAGCCGATGCTTAGATAAAAATCAATGTGCTCTAGAAGCGTCGTTAAATAAAACTTTACTTTTTTTTACATACAATCCATCTCAATATAAAGTAAAGTTTGTTTTATTTAATGACGCCTCTAGAACACATTGATTTTTATCTTATCATTGGCTATTGGACATTAATCATATGTTCATTCTGACATATTTATTTAGAGGAAACCTACTGTGTCCATATAGGCTACTCTTTCTGATAAGCAGCAAGGGATCTTTTATATACACTGGCCCACAGATAGGACAGCACATACCACGGCCTTGGATAAACCAGTTGTGGACCACTGGTTGGAACAGAAAATAGCTCAAACTGCAAATGAGTCTACTGAGAAGGATCGATCCAATGACTGATCATGAACTGTTGACAACCTAGTAAGAACAGTTGTCTTATAATTAAATATGGATGTTGTCGTATAATACAGAACATTTGAACAATTCTGAGAAAACCCAGTGATATAATTGTCATGAAAATTAAATGTAGATATTGTATAATACTAACTTCAGAAGAATTTTGGGTTAATCCAATGAGAACAGCTGTCTTATAATTATGTGAATACTGTTGTATGACACTGAACATTTAAACAATTTTGATAAAACCCAGTGTTTTCCCACAGAATAGCACATATCACTGTCTTTATTAAGTAGCTGTAAATCATTGACTAAAACAATAAATAGGCCAATTCGGTCTACTAAATGGGATTGATCCGGTGACTCGTAGCACCTTGGACAGCTCTTCCACATCTGAGCCAATATCATTATCTTTATTACAGTAGTTACGGATCACTCGCTAAAACAATAAATAGGCCAATTCAGTCCACTAAATGGGATTGATCCAGTGGCTCATAGCACATCAGACAGCTGTTCCACCTCTGAGCTAATATTCCACTCTGAGATATTTAAAAAAGTGCACACCTGGAAGAATTGTTTTTTACATGTTAGACATAGGTGCAGTGTTATTTTATTTTACAACGGTTGATCATTGTTGTTTGCTTAGCATCAGTCTTGTAAATTTGCTTTCAGCGAAAATTAAAAAAAAGAGAAATGGAATGTTTTTTTAGGCTCGCTTAAAATAAAGCTTTGTTTTAGAGGAACACACTTAAACAAATCCCTTTCATACTATATATCCTCACTATCAAATCCCATGCATATATATAACTCCCAAATCCCATACACACATGTATATTGTTCATTCACAAATTCAATGCATATATATAACTCCCAAATCCCATACATACATGTTTATTCTTCAATCCCATGCATATATATAACTCCCAAATCTCATGCATATATATAACTCCCAAATCCCATACATACATGTATATTGTTCATTCACAAATCCCATGCATATATATAACTCCCAAATCTCATGCATATATATAACTTCCAAATCCCATACATACATGTATATTCTTCATTCCCAAATCCCATGCATATATATAACTCCCAAATCCCATACATACATGTATATTGTTCATTCCCAAATCCCATGCATATATATAACTCCCAAATCCCATACATACATGTATATTCTTCATTCCCAAATCCCATGCATATATATATAACTCCCAAATCCCATACATACATGTATATTCTTCATTCCCAAATCCTATACATATATATAACTCCATAATCCCATACATATAAGCATGCCTATATTAGCCAAATCCCATTCCTGTATTATCTCCCAATCCCATACATATATCCCTCATTTCCAAATCAATATATATACATCTCCCAAATCCCATTCATATGTATTCTAAATCCCTTACATACATCTCTCAAATACCATACATATATCTCCCAAATCCCATTCATATGTATCCTAAATCCCCTACATATATTTCAAATCCCATACATATATCTCACAAATCCCATTCTTATGAATCCTAAATCCCCTACATATATCTCAAATCCCATACATATATCTCACAAATCCTATTCATATATATCCTAAATCCCCCACATATAAGATCTTTCAAATCCCATACATATATCCCCCAAATCCTATATACCTATATCTCTCAAATCCCCTACATATATTTCTCAAATCACCGACATATATCCTTTATTCCTATTACATTCATATATAGTACACTCCCAAATAGTTTCCATATGGTTATCTCCCAGATCCCCAAGAATTGTTCATTTTTATTACCATATGAGTTTGTGGAATATTTCTCTTTTTAAATATCCTTGAATGGAGAAATAGTTTTTATTATAGTGGAAAATTAAGTAATTATGAAAGATAATTTGTTTTTATTTAATATTGAAAAGGTGTGACAGAGTATCTCTTTTTTTATTACAAATTAAGTTTCAAAAGAAAATTTCAATTAGAACTTCCAAATACTATTTGTAATGATTTTAAATTTTATTTTTTTATTTTATTTTAACATTCTCTATGAAATAGCTTTTTAATAATTTTGAAACTTAATTTATAATAACCTACATGTAAGTTTATCCAAAAGAAATTAAATCAAAACTGTATATCCTTAATATCAAATCCCATACATATACTGTATATAATTCCCAAATCCCATACATACATGTATATTCTTCATTCCCAAATGTATGGGATTTGACAGTTATATATGTATGGGTTTTGATAATGAGGATATACAGTTTTGATTTAATTACCTTGGATAACTTATGTTATTATAAAATTAAGTTTCAATGTATCTCTTCAATAACTATTAGTTAGAAATTTTCTTCCAACCACTGATGTTTAGAAGAACTCGGTTGGGTTTATACACAACCAACCCAAATGCTAGACACAATACAGACTGGTTCTGCATCTTCACAGTTTTACTTTGTGTAAAATGTGCAAAAGTGATCAGAAAATCTCGGTTCTTCACCCCATCATGTATTTTGACAGCTGAGGTTCCATCCGACAGATCTTTGGAATCGCCCCAGGCTATGAACAATCCACACCCTTACTGTGTCACTACGGACAGTCCAACAACACTGTGACCGTCGCACCAGTGACATCTGTACCACACTTGCATGTTGGTTACCAATGCAGTGACGCTACTATTGCGTGGCACCGGCTGCAAACACTGGCACGTCGAGGAGGTTCTCATGTTAATAGAAGCGACGCAGAAAAGGGAAGTATTTCCCAAGTTCTGTGTACAGCTCTATCCGTATTCATCTCTCACTGCCATACCACTGCAGTAGATTGACTGCTGTACTCCTATTGTAGAATCAACTGCGAGGCATTGTGAAGTGTCCAGGCCTAGAGGGAATTGTAGATAGCTGATGACAGTAGAGAGCATGTGACTGAACGGTGGGTGACAACCATCCTTAGTGCCACATCGACTGTCCTATAGGTAGGCAGTACGACAACTTGCGGGATTGTTTTCTTTCTTTTTCAAGTTCAGTCGCATCACCAAATACATGCTTAGCCCAAATGACGGCAATGTATAATGATGTTTACAATGGAACCTGGCCGCACGGGTATCCAGAAAACAGACTTGTCAGGTAGGAGTGTTTTAAGATTTTTTAATTTTAAATTATTTTGTTTCTTGTTTGTTTGTTTTTTTAAGGAATGTTGGTGATACATTAAAATGCGTTTGATATTATTTATGGTTTAGATATAATATTTTTTTAGTTTTAAAAATACTTTAAATTTGAAATTAAATTTGATTGTTAAGGCATGTTATTTATATATTGAAATGTGTTTGATATTATTTATGGTTTAGATATAACATTTTTTTAGTTTTAAAAAGACTTTAAATTTGAAATTAAATTTGATAGTTTAAGGAATGTTGGTGGTACTTTAAAAATGTGTGATATTATTTATGGTTTGGTTTCGATATAATATTTTTTTAGTTTTTAAAAAGACTAAATTTGAAATTAATTTTGACTGTTAAGGAATGTTGGTGATATACATATATTAAAATGTGTTTGATATTTATGGTTTAGATATAATATTTTTTTAGTTTTAAAAAAAGACTAAATTTGAAATTAGATTTGACTGTTACTTATGGAATGTTGGTGATATTTTAAAATATGTTTGATATTATTTAGTTTAGATATAATATTTTGTTTGTTTAAAAAAAAGACTATAAATTTGAAATTAAATTTGACTGTTATGTAATGTTGGTGATATTTTAAAAATATGATATTAATGGTTTGGTTTAAATATAATATTTAAAAAAAGACTAAATTTGAAATTAAATTTGAATGTTATTCTATTTCTAGGCTGTTTTTTAAATGTTGATCATATTTCTTTTTTATTATTTGTTTCTTTTCTTATTATGTATGTGTTCGATTTCACTGTTAGTGTGTTTCTTTATTTATTTTAATTATATTATTAATATTTAAATATAAACAAAAATAAAGAAACATAAAGTGTTTTCAGAATATGATGATACATTTAAAAATTATATATTTATATTTGATATTTCTCTTAATTCTTTTATCTATATCATTTTATATTTGATCATTTCAGTATCTATTTTTTATTATTCATACATGAAGATGTAATTTAGATCTAATTTTAATTTTATAATTTTAAACAATATCATTTTCATCAATATGTTTTCAGTTATTTTTTTATTAATACATTTAAAATAAAGTAATATTTTCATAATAAATCTTATTTTCATGTTGCGACTAACCTGTTAAACATTATTTTATTGCATTAACTTATTTATTTGCTCTATATGAAACATATATCATTGATTACGTGTTTTTATGACTTCTTCAGCATTTTTTTTATAGATGTAACTGCTTAGTTTATTTGAATTGGCGAATTGCATACATTTATTTTTTGTTAAAAAAAAAATTTTTACCATTTATTTCCTGCATCCAAATGCAGTTTGATAACACATATATATATCACTCCAACAATAATAAATCAAATATGATTTGATACAACATACATCAACTATATAGTAATAAATGTGATTTAATGTCACCTAAACTGTATGTCAATCCAATCATAATACATTAAAAGTGATCAGCTGTATTGACTTATTATAATAAAGGTGATTTGATATCACCAGTATCAACTATATCATAATAAATAAAATTTGATAACACCTACTTGTATATTAAAAGAAATAAAATGTAACAAATTAAATATTTAATGCCACTGATATTAAAATCACAATAAATAAAATTTTATAGCACCTATATTAACACAATTTTAATAAATAAAATATAATTTGATATTAGTAATGTTAACACAACACATGAATTAAATAAGATTTGATATATGAACCAATAATAAATAAAATGTAATTTGATATCAGTAATATTAAGACAACAAATGAATTAAATAAGATTTGATATATCAACCAATAATAAATAAACTGTAATTTTATATCAGTAATATTAAGAAAACAAATGAATTAAATAAGATTTGGTATCATTTATATCGATCAATAATAAATAAAATATAATTTATAATTGGCAATATTAATACAATAAATGAATTAAATATAATTTGATTTCACCTATATCAACCAAACCATGATAAATGAAATGTAATTTGATATTGGTAATATTAATGCAACAAATGAATTAAATAAGATTTGATATAACCTATATTAACAAAACTATAATGTATTAAATATAATTTGATATCAGTAATATTAATACAACAAATGAATTAAATAAGATTTGATTTCATTTTTTCCTACCAATAATAAATAAAATATAATTTGATATTGGCAATATTAATACAATAAATGAATTTAAAATAATATGATAAACCTATATCAACCAAACCAAAATAAATACAATATAATTTGATATCGGCAATATTAATACAACAAATTAATTAAATAGGATTTGATATCACCTACATGTGTATATCAACCAAACCATAATAAATTAAATATAATTTGATATCGGCAATATTAATACAACAAATGAATTAAATAAAATTTGATATTACTTAATCAACCAAATCATAATAAATAAAATTTGATACCACCCATATTAACACAAATATAACAGAGTAAATATTTGATATCACTCACATTACACAAAGCATATTACACAAATATATCTTGATAGCACCTAAATGTATATTAACAAAACTAAAATGAATTAAATATGATTTGATATTACTTATATCATCCAATAATAAATAAAATATAATTTGATGTCGGCAATATTAACACAACAAAATTTAATGAATTAAGTATAATTTGATATCTCTGGTATCTACCAAATCATAATCAATAAAATATAATTTGATGTCAGTAATATTAACACAACAAATGAATTTAATATGATTTGATATCACTTACATGTATATCAACCAAACCAAAAATAAATGAAATACAATTTAATATCAGTGATATTAACCCAACAAATGAATTACATTAGATTTGATATCACTGATATCAACCAGATCATAATACATATAATTTAATACCATCTATATTAACAAAACTATAGTGAAGTAAATATAATTTGATATCACTTATATCAACTAATAATAAATAAAATGTAATTTGATATTGGCAATATTAATACAACAAATGAATAAAATATAATTTGGTATCAGTAATATTAAATAAGATTTGATATCACATCAACCAAACCACAATAATATAATTTGATACCACCTATATTAACAAAACCATAACAAATATAATTTTGATAGCATCTACATGTATATTAACAAAACTATAGTGAATTAAATGTTTTGATATCACTTATATCAACCAATAATAAATAAAATGTAATTTGATAGTGGCAATATTAATACAACAAATGAATTAAATATAATTTGATATCATGAATATTAACCAAACCATAATAAATAAAATACAATTTGATATTGGCAATATTAATATAACAAATTAATTAAATAGGATTTAATATCACTTGTATCAACCAAACAATAATAAATTAAATATAATTGATATCACTTATATCAATCAATAATAAATAAAATGTAATTTGATACTGGCAATATTAATACAAAAAAATTATTAAATATAATTTGATATCACCTATTTTAACCAAACCATAATGAATAAAATATAATTTGATATTGGCAATATTAATACAACAAACAAATTAAACATAATTTGATATCATTTATATCAACCAAACCATAATTAAATATAATTTGATATCACCTACTTAAAACAAACTTTAATATAATAAAATGTGATTTAATAACAACTATATTGACAATACCATGTTAAATAACATATCCTTGGATGCTATTTATTAATACTTTGAAGAACATTTGGAAAAGGTATTACTGTTTCTGCTCTAGGATTGACGTTACGTTTATTAGCTGTAGCCATCTGGATACATGTGTTTGTAGCATGTGTAACTGTGTATTTATGTTACTATATGATTTAGTCTTTATTTTACTATCAAAGTAGCATTATAATCCCATTTATTTACAATATTCAAGTGCAGAGAAATGATATTAAGTTACACATATTTAGCTTGTTTATAAAACTTTGTATGTTTTAGTCTTTATTTTACCATGTCTGTTTATTTATATCAATGTATGATTTAGTCTTTATTTTACTATCAAAGTAACATCATAATCCCATTTATTTACCATATTTAAGTACAGAGAAATGATATTAAGTTACACATACTTAGCTTGTTTATATAACTGTATGATTTCGTCTTTATTTTACCATGTCTATTTATTTATATCAATGTTTGATTGAGTCTTTATTTTAATTTCAATGTAGGATAATAATGCCATAGTTATTTACCATATTTACGAAGAGAAATATTTAGTTACACATGTTGAATGTTTATATATATATGATTTTGCCTTTATTTTACATGTCTGTTTATTTATATCAATGTATGATTTAGTCTTTATTTTATTTTCAAAGTAGCATCATAATCTCACAGTTATTTACCGTATTTAAATACAGAAAAATATTTAGTTACACATACTTAGCATGTTTATTTATATAACTGTATGATTTTGCCTTTATTATACATCTCTAAATGTTTATTTATATCAATGTATGATTTTTGTCTATATTTTACTATCAAAGGATTTGATCAATCCCATAATTATTTGGCATACTTAAACACAAACAAATACACACATATGTATGTTTATTTATTTTTAGCCCCAATAGCTGATGTTTACTTTTGTGCTGGAGGTTGTTAAATAAATAGAATTTATTTATTTTTATAACTTTGTATAATTTCATTCTTATTTTATCATGTTTAACCATTTAAAACACTTTATTTTTGTCATTTTTTAAATTATCAAAATAGCACTTTTTTACGGTTATTTACTTCATTTAAATAAGAAAAATGTTACTCAGTTGTGTGTGTTATCTGTAAATTTGTGTGTGTATGCGTGTGTTTTACCTGTATGTTTGTGTGTGTGTGTGCATGTCTGTGTTTGTGTGTGCTTGTGTGCTTGCATATGTGTGTAAGAGTATGTGTGTATTACCTGTATGTTTGTGTTTGTGTGTGTGTGTGTGCTTGCATGTGTGTATGTGTGTGTTCCCTGTATGTTTGTGTGTGTGTGTGTGTGTGTGTGTGTGTGCATGTCTGTGTGTGTGTATGTGTGTGTGCTTGCATGTGTGTGTGTGTGTATTACCTGTATGTTTGTGTGTGTGTGTGTTTTTGTGTGTGTGCATGTGTGTGTATTACCTCTATGTTTGTGTGTGTGCATGTCTGTGTATGTCTGTGTGTTTGTGTGTGTGTGCATGTGTGTGCTTGCATGTTTGCATGTGTGTGTGTGTGTGTGCATGTCTGTGTGTGTTTTACCTGTATGTTTGAGTGTGTGTGTGTGTATATATGTGTGAGTGTGTGTTATCTGAAATATCCATTTCTTTATAGACTTTCAGTTTTGCAGCTCATCATAATAATGACTTATATTCATATACATAAAAGCAAAATCAAACATGACACAATGAAGATGGCTATGTAACAGAATAACTAAGTGTTTAGTAATGTGGTTATTGATCAGTTCATTATGTGTTAATAAAACTAACTAATGATGATATTATATTGTTGCATTAGAATTGTAGAGAAGGCCTCAGGGGATTACTATTATTATTATTATTATTACTATTACTACTACTACTATTATTATTATTATTACTACTATTACTATTATTATTATTATTACTACTACTACTACTACTATTATTACTATTACTACTACTACTACTACTACTATTATTATTACTACTATTACTATTATTATTATTAGTATTACTATTATTATTATTACTATTATTATTATTACTATTATTATTACTACTACTATTATTACTATTATTATTATTATTACTACTATTATTATTATTAACAGATATTGGTATTCCAACACAGTCAATCATTCAGCAAATTTACCTCCTGGTAGGCAAAATTTACCCCCAGGTATATATTACCTTGGATTGAGAACCTGTGGTATAGTATTATCAAGCATACT
>JAULBS010124213.1:0-13901 GCA_032355785.1 Symmetromphalus regularis | reverse complement strand
TCCAAATGTTTGTTTTTTAAAGCTCATTCTGCGATGTGGGTATTTTAAAACTTTTGTAAGACCAGTTTACGTTAAAAAACATTTCAGCATTTGTAAAATTATAGGCAATCGAATATTATGTCAGCATATATTCCTAAAGTGGAAATAGCAGCAGATAATTTAGCCAGCGTTAGTGGACATTTCATTAAAATGTTTGGCTCGACTATACTAAGGATTTTTAGTTTAGATCTGTTACAACTGTTGCAATATAACGTTGTCTACAGGTTCGCTGCACATCAAGTATCAAAAAATCATTCTAAAACATTTGTCGGAATATTTGTATGTCTGTCTGAATAAACTTCTTGTAATCGTGAAGTTTGCAAGTTTTAATTTCTGAATGTCTACAAGTCAAAACGTAACTGATTTGCGATTCACGTAAATTTAATTTTGCGTATCCGACATGCGAACAGAACGGCAGTTCGCATAAAATATTGTGCCCTGCATTAGGGATATAAAGAGCTTTATTTAATTGATCATCGTTTTAATAACTCATTTTAATAACTCATTTTAGATCACAATATCCCACTGTCATGAAATTATGATTAAAATACTTTGCTGTTTAAATTTTCTGTATTCTGCCCCACTCCAAGAAAAATTATTTAACAATGGAGTCCTGTTTATCATGATCATATGATTTGACATACATGAAATCTTATGATTGTACATGTTTATATAAATAAGATAGTTTTACTTATGGCTGTATTTTCAGTTGAGAACCAGTATAGTGGAGCACTATCTCTCAACGAATGGCTACGTCTGGCTGGTGTATCCATGGGAACCAAGGTCATGTGTATAGAGGGTGGCTGTGGCGTGTGTCTGGTCACAGTCAAGTTGTATGATCCAGAAACAATGTGCAAGAAAGTCTATGCTGTTAATTCAGTTAGTTCTTTACATACATTTGTATTTACCACAGGCTCTTCATGTAGAACAATATGTCAATTTAATAGTTTTTTCTTTGCCTTTACTAGTACAATTATGATGAATAATAGTATAATAATAGTTTAATATTTGAAAAATATCTCATCCTAAAATTACAATGTTCCGTCTGCATCATATGCAAAGGAAATGTAATGCATACTAGTATAATAGAGGAAAAGGCTAACACACTGTTATCATCTTAAGTTTTGTGGCACTTCAGCTGCATTGGCTGTTATTATATAGGTACATATTTCAGTGCCTGGTTCCACTGTACACCTGCGATGACTGGGAGATCACAACAATTGAAGGACTGGGAAGTCCTGTAGATGGTCTCCATCCCATTCAAGAACGTCTGGCAACCTACAATGGCAGTCAGTGTGGATTCTGCAGTCCTGCACAGGTCATGAATATGTATGGGTGAGTGTATGAGTTTGTCTGTCTTAGACATCAAAATGTACCACATGTTTGCACAGGAATTTAGCACAGGTCATGAATATGTATGGTTGAGTGTATGAGTGTATCTGTCTTAGACATCAAAATATACTACATGTTTGCACAGGAGTTTAGCACCAGTTGTGAATCGGTCGGTCGTGGGATCGATCCTTCTCAGTGGACCCATTTGCAGTTTGGGCTATTTTCCATTCCAGCAAGTGGTCCACAACTGTTTTATCAAAGGCTGTGGTATGTGCTGTCCTGTCTGTGGGATGGTGCATATAAAAGACCCCTTGCTGCTTATCGGAAAGAGAAGCCTATGTGGTGGCAGCGGGTTTCCTCTAAATACATATGTCAGAATGACCATATGATTAACATCCAATAACTGATGATAAAATATATATCAATGTGTTCTAGAGGCGTCATTAAATAAAACAAACTTTACTTTAGATGAGTGTGTCCATATTCTTCAAAATGTACCCTCATGTTTGCACAGGAGTTTAGCACCAGTCATGAATATGTATAGATGAGTGAGTGTGTCCATATTCTTCAAAATATACCCACATGTTTGCACAGGAGTTTAGCACCAGTCATGAATATGTATAGATGAGTGAGTGTGTCCATATTCTTCAAAATGTACCCACATGTTTGCACAGTTTAGCATCAGTCATGAATATGTATAGATGAGTGAGTGTGTCCATATTCTTCAAAATGTACCCACATGTTTACACAGGAGTTTAGCATCAATCATGAATATGTATGGATGAGTGAGTGTTTCCATATTCTTCATGATTACCTCACCTAAATTCTTTCCTTTTTTTAGTTATATACTTGTTAGTTCAACGTGTTTGTATTTGTTTATGACCCCCAATAGCTGATATCTATTTTTTGTGCTATGATTGTCGCCTCTGCTTCATTCATATTTACTTATGAATAATCTGACCCTTTTCAGTTTACCTCTTCTTAAGATATATTTGACAAGTATTTCAATAACTGTAGTTCCAAACCAAAGTTAAAATAATATATGTAATTTGTTTCTGTTTTGTTTTTTAGATTACTGCAGCGTGTTCCCAAACCAACAATGCAGGAAGTGGAGGATACATTTGATGTATCTATATGTAGATGTACAGGTAACAAATTGGTCTTGCTATGATAAGAAAATTCATTTTTGTAATGAATTAGTAATACATGTGCTTTAAAATAGAAACTATTTGTTGGTTGAAGCCAAAGAATAAATGACATTTAAATTCAAAAGGTTCTAAAATTAATTGGTAAACTGGGAGCTTACAGAATTTACAAAAGTAATTTAAATGTTTAAATAAAAGTGTATCTTCTTCTGACTGCAATTCTTATTTGTTTTGTAGGTTATCGTCCTATCCTTGATGCCATGAAATCATTTGCATCAGATGCTCTTCCTAGTCTTCCTGGAGGACCAATTGATATTGAGGTAAATTACTAAGTATTAACATCCAGTAGATTTCTTCTATTACAAAGACTTGGTTAATAAACTGCTATAAAGAACAAGTGTGGGTTGTTGGTTTTTTGGTTAGTTTTTTTACTGTATAATGTTCTGTCAGACTATCAAGTTAATGACTGTTTCAAAACATGTTGGAGGCAGCTCACACTTGACTATGTGTCAAAATAACCAAATGATTGATATTCAATAGCCAATGATTAATAAATTAGTCTGTTCTAGTGATATTAAACAAAACAAAACAAAGTATAATGTTCCTTCAATAAGTAGCCAACTATGATATGAAGATAAAAATGGAAAATGTTTTTGTTGCATGTATCCAGTTGAGGTTAAAACATGTTCTTCTTGGACACAAATTTGGATTTAAGATGGATCTCATCCCCAGTTTGTAGTTAGTCAAAACAACATGACTTTAATAAACTACATTAATAGGTTGATTGTAGTTATTATCAAAGTTTACTGTTTATTCTATTTTTATAATTATTACCAATATTGTAGATACTACATGTAGATCAAACGTGATGTTAATTTAATGTTAGAATGTAATGTTAAAAGAAAATGTTTATGAAATGATGTCTCATCATAGCATTCCTGTATGAATATATCATGCATTCTCTCTTTAATGGTATTAAATATATCATTGTTTACATTTTTAATATTCCATATGTAATTTAAACCAAGCCTATTGAGTTTCAGTCTGATATTTACTAACCAACTATATTGTCCATGTCCACATACAGAACCCGTAATATACAATTGTTAGTGTTACATAGTTTAATCCAGTATTTAAAGATTCTTAATTTTCTAACCATCTCCACTGGAAAATGCCCTAGTTCACTGTAGATAAAGTCATTAAATGTTCCTTTGCGGACTCCGAGTGTCTTTTACAGAACTCTATATGCAAGTTTTCTATATCTTTAGTTTTATGAAAACACCATATTTTGAAACTATAACTGAACTATTTGTGAACTCATCTCATAAGACAACCTCCATGATATAAATCCTAACGAAATTGTCAAAGGACACTGCGAGTTACCTTTATGCAACACTCAAACCTTAATGAGTTACCATCCTCCTACAACATTGCCTCCATTATTACCCAGTAGATCTCTCTATGAATGATCTAAAACATAAATAAAATATTGTCTTAGGAACTTGACAAGAAATTATGCAAGAATACGGGAAAGCCATGTACCGGTGAGTGTTCTGACAAGTCGCTGCCATCACTCCATGTTGTTTTGCAAGACATGCAGTGGTTCCGACCAACATCCAAGTCAGAACTGTTCTCCATCATCAAGCAGGTCAAATCAAAGAACTTCCGTCTAGTCTTTGGAAACACTGGATATGGTTAGTCTGCAAAGCTTATTTGAAGAGTGCTTTTACAAAACTTGCTAATTCCGTATGACTTCAGGTTGAGAAAAACAATGTTTTACAATTCCCATAACAGTGCTGAACAAATGCGGTTATAAGAGTGTACCAATATGAAACAATCCATCAAATGTGCAATTTATGTGATCTCCATTTGTCAAAATAGTACACTTAGCAAGTTCTGTGAAAATACTCTTCAGCAGTTTCTTGTCCCATGCTTGTAAAATTCTCTAAAGTATGGACTTTAATATCATGACATATCTGGGGTGTGGCATGTACTTGTCCTAGAATCCATTTTGCATGTGAAATAACAAAATATGTTTATTACTAATAAAAAGAAGACATTAAACCGAGTTTATACTGTATAATTATTTCCAGGCATGGAACATGGAACTGGTTATTGCTAGATATGACTTATATGCTTTTACTGTTTATATATATATTAGAAATTGTTTTACCCTTTTACTACATCTGTGTTTAAAAATGTTCCAAAATATGTGCATTTGCTTTAAAGTAGTATTTTAACTGATATCAATTTTTGGAATTGAAAGTGATTTTGTATTGGATATAATTTTGGAGTTCTCAAACTAATGATTTTTGTTTTCTTGAAGGTGTGTTCAAGGAGATTGGTACTTGGATGTATAATATTCTTATTGACCTCCGTGGGGTCAAGGAATTCTATTCTATTTCAGTAAGTAAATCTAGTAGGAAAAGGTAACTTTTTATTTCTAAAATGTCTTTTTTTATATATTTAAAAAATTTAAATCAGTATTTTATTCACATCATCTTTCTATGTATTTTGGGTACATGGCATCCTGCACTTAGCACATTAAATACTTTGAATCCAATTTCTTCAAATTCTATATCCTTCTCTCAACAATGAATTATTTTAGTAAAATTATCTTTAAAAACATTATTTTCCCACATAAGACTAAATTCTTGAATTTATCTGTAGTAGGAGGATACATAGATCTGTCATAATATATCTATATATATATATTATCATTACTTTATCCTTGAATGTGTTTTTTCATGTGTATTTGTTTTTATTATAGTTTGATACCACTGTGTTGTTTGGGCCTAGTGTGTCTCTGTCAACCCTTCTGAACATCTTCAGAAAGAATTGCTTGGACCCATCCCTGACTTACTTCAGTTGTTTTGCTGAACACCTAGCTCGTGTGGCTAACACTGGGGTCAGAAATGTTAGTACTGTAATTTTAAAACATTAATAGTGGGTCAGTGATGGAGCCTCCTGCTAAGTTGTGGGTCATCATAACTTGCGTTTCACAAACACTAAGCATGTCATTATAGATTTATAACAATCAGATGCAGATCCAAAGGCTTTTAGGGTGTTTAAATCCACTTTCAGTCAGCAAATATTTGTTCACCATTATAATTTGGTTGTATGTAACTTTGAACCCCCTTCCAATGTTAAAAACCTTTTAGATATTTTTGATACCCCATTCCAGAATTTCTGTATCTACTCCTGACAATATGTTATGAGAGTTAACATAATATTTATTGCACCAGTTGTTGCAAACCATGAGGATAATAAGATTTATTATGACACACAGAGCCTATCAGAGGTCATCAAGATAAGTGGCAAATTGAAAATCTTTTTTTTTTTCAGCTTAGTTGTTGGGCAGGTAACTTGATGTTAAAGCATGCACATCCTGAGTTTGTATCAGATATTTTTGTCATGTTCGAGACTGTTGGCACAAAACTAATGATTGGTAAGAATTATTTTTAATCATTCTGCTATGTATATGCATCTGCATTATTAATTTATTGACAGGATCACCAGTTCAGTGTCACTTTTACAAACTCTTTGATTGAATCTTAATTGGAGAACCACAAGTTAAGATGAAAACAAAAAAAGTTGACCTTTTGAACATTTACAATTTCTACCATTGCTTGACAGTTTGTCAAAAGTTGTGGTATGTGCTGACCTGTCAGTATGAAAATATATAAAAGGCCCCAAGCTGCTTATGAACCCTAAAAAAAAAAAAATTATGTTTCCGTTTAATTTTTCAATTATTGTTTTTTTTCTTTTCAGTATGTAAAATTTGGTAAAGAGTAAATTAAAATAACATTCACAAACCTATTAGCCCCTGATTAACCAATAAACAATTATTCCTTTCTTTAAATAGAGGCCTACTGAGAGAATGGGTCAGCAAGGACAAGGGGCCCGTGAATGTCCATGGGGCAGTGAAAGTTTTTAAATATAAAATAGATATATTAGCCTTCACCCCTTAGACCCCCACCAGGGAACTCTATATAGCAACTAGCCGTTGGACTTACTGCCACTCTCAATAGCCCTGTTTAAATGTTATTGTTATTTGCTGTCCTGTCTTTGAGAAAGTATATAAAAAGATCACTTACAGCTAACTGGACAAGAATCATCTGTGTGACAGTGTCGGGTGTCCTCTGAAGACTATGAATCACAAACACCCAATATCATCTGAATATACAATGTGCTAAAGTGTTGTTAAATAATCCTTTCCTTTCTGTTCAGCTGATGTTGATGGCAGTGAAGTGCAGATGACACTGATGGATTTCTTGAACACTGACATGCAAGACAAGGTGATCACTATGGCTCTGCTACCAACATTCCAACCATCTGACAGTATGAACATCAGAACTTTCAAAATCATGCCACGCAACCAGGTATTAGATTTTCTAGCAGCTTTAAATTTACTGCACTGGTTATCTTTAAATTTACCAGCCCCAATGGCACAGTGGTTAAACTATCAAACTCACAACTGGTAGCTAGTGACCCATGTCCATTGTCCAACCCAGAGTGCTATCTTTTATACATTTAGCATTGCATTTCCTTGATGTTAGTATCTAAACATTGTTTAAGCCTAAATTCAGCAAGCAGCTCATTTGGGTTTTTTGAAAATGTTTTTGTATTTATTTGTTTGTTGTTTTTATCTGTCAGAATTCCAATGCCTACATGAGCGCTGGATTCCGCATGCAGATTAACAATACAGCTAATTATACAGTGCAGTCTTTGTATTTATTTGTTGTTTTTATCTGTCAGAATTCCCATGCCTATGTGAATGCCGGATTCCGCATGCAGATTGACAATACAGCTAATTATACAGTGCAGTCCAAACCCTCCATTGTGATCAATGGAATATGCAAGACATTTGTAAGACTTTATTAATATGTAAACAGTATGTTTAGTATTTTCAGTATCATTTGTACTGTGCTCAATTCTTTTAGTACAGATGATTGTACAATTAGTTAGTAAAATTGATGAATCTGAATCTTATGTATTCAAATTATATTTCAAGTTTTGGTAAAATTAGTGCAGTTAGTGATTCAGAGATAATCACACAATTATGTAACATAGATATTGCCTATAAAATATATTTGAAACTTTATTTTTATCTTGTGTACTTTATATCTAAAATATATGTAGTTGCTAGTGATATGAGTTATCTAAAATAGAAAAATTAGCATTGCAGAATATAATTATTCTGTTTCAGAATCATGCAACACAAACAGAAAATTACCTAGTTGGAAAGCAGTTAGGTGATCCAGAAGTTCTGAAAGGTATGTAAAGCATCGTAAATCACCAACTTGATAACCATATTAGTAATTTCATCATGTCAGAAAGTCTATTGTTGCCACCTATTCCATTGTCTATCAGCTTTTATTTTGAAAACATTTTTATTAATTTAATCAACAGGAATAAATCCATGTGTGTTCCCATCCATATGTGTTAAGAGGTGTATGAATCATCAGTTTGATAACCATATAAATGGTCATGTAGTAATATAGTAATCACCTATTCCATTGTCGGACCACCTGCCAGTTTCATTTCGACACTTTTTTAAAATTTCTGATCAAAATCCGTATCTGTGACTGCAAATCAATAAATTTAAACATATAATTAAATACATCTCTGAAATTTGGATTTAATGAAAGAAGTAGATCATTTTTGTAAAATATTTCATTGTTTTGCCTGTATTAATATTATGTAACCATTTTTTAAGTTTTGTTTTGTCTGTATTCACAACAGGTGCCCTCAAAACTCTGTCTTCTGAACTTGATCCTGGCACTTCATCTCTTTCTAATCCAGCTTACATTAAGTCTCTGGCTTTGAGTCTTTTCTACAAGGTAAGTTTGAAGACAAAATCCAACAATCAAGATGAAGAGTAAAATATAAAAATCATTTTGAACTCTTATTTGGATTTCACTTATTACTAGGACACCTCAGTTATTTTTTATATATATAGTAACAACTTACAGTATAACTAGTTTTGCTGGAAGGGTTACGTGTGTCTTGAACCTGGGAACACCCCTTGAATCTCAGTCGATGTATGGAATTGTTAATCTTGATACTGGCTCTAATTGGGTTTTAGGCAGGTTCAAATTGTTCATATCCAAATCTAGAGAACACATATTTTTAAAAAAATCTATGCTGCAGAATTCTACCTATAAATTTGTGAATGGCAGAAAAGTCATATGTAATTTGTTAAATTCATGAATTTATTACTCTGATATAGTGTTACAAGTTGTCATCAGAAATAAAATACACAGTAGCAATACTGGTCAGAATTTCATAATACCACTTGATTGCAACTGCTAAGACCACTGTGGGCACTTTGTAATTGTAACTGGATCTATCCCAGCATGAACGAATGTTTAGCTCAGTGAGATATACTACCTTGTAATTAAGTCAGCATCATATTTCACCCATGGCCAGTTTAAACAAAATATCCTTTGATTATGTCTTATACAATGATAACATTTAGAAAGAACATTTTTCTTACAGTTTGTACTTGGGGTGTGTGTTTCAAAAGCTTCGGCTAGGTACCACACGGGCAGTTTGAATCTATATCGGCCTCTGTCATCAGGGACACAATCTTATGACACTCACAAAGAAGAGTGGCCTGTCAGTGAACCAATGACAAAACGAACTGCTGGATTACAGGTACAGACATCTGGAACAGCTACATTAAATATATACTATAGATAGTTAGCTCGATCAAAATTGATGTATAACCAATGAGTGGCGAATATGCTAAATGGATGTTAAAATGTTCATAGTTTTTTATTTTTGTGCAAGCTGTTGAATATGTGAATCAGTGGCAGCTGTGCTCCTGTTATAGACTAAATTTGTGATTACATTTATCTCATAGTTTTTCAATCACACCAGATATTGGCAGCGATTCTACTGGTACCGCACAGACATCCATAATATCCTGAAGGAAGATAGAGAGTATAATGTAGTTTAAAGAACTAAACATTAGGCTTAAAGATTCTTTGTATTAAAGGTACATAATACATTGTATATCCTGACTATCCATTAAGGTAATGAAAAAAAATGGCCTAAAGATGGCCATCTGCTTTATTCAGGTATATTATGATAGGTTATAATAGGAAGACAGTAAGGTAATCCTCTTATACAGGTGGTTATTTCAGCAAGTTTGACAAGTGATCATTATATTTCAATTTTAATTTATGGTGAACATATCCTGCTTCATATCAAAGTGATATAGCTAGGTAAGATACTAACCAGTATTGCCAATGACATAACATCTCAAACAATTCTGATATTTCAAATAATAACAAAAAATCACTGGATTTAAACATGGACACTATTTCTAGTTCTAAACAGGTGAAAGAACCTTTACTGAAATTGATATTGGATAATGAAATTGAAATTGAGTAATAAATATCAAACTTGATTCCATTTCATAAGAAGTTTATGACTCAAAAGTAAGCTCATGACACATTAAAATTATTTCACTCAGGATAAAAACTTGATATGAAATGGAATCGGGTTTACTATTCTGTAAATGTGCAAGTGATTTTGAAATATGAAAAATAAATACACATTTGTTGCAGACGTCAGGCAGGGTACAGTTTGTGAATGATGTTCCCCCACAGACTGGAGAACTTCATGCAGCATTTGTCCTCAGCAGAGTTGGCAATGCTAAGATCAGCAAAGTGGATACATCTGCTGCTTTGGTATGTTACTTTACATCCCTTTCTCCATTTTAAAGCACAGTGTGAAAAATTGAAATGTAAAGGCATTGCCAGACTTCTGCTAGATGATGTTTATGTGATTAGTTATCGTTTATTGGCCACCAAATGGATTCTGTTATGCTCTGTTACACATGTAACATTGTGCTCAAAATATCATTTTGAAAATGTATCATTTCAAAATAGAGATGGTTACATATGTAAAAATGTGGATAGTAAAATGTTGAATTTTGGATAAAAGTAGACTTAATATGAATATTATTATTTTGAGGAAAAGAAGAATGTTCACAGTCTCCCTTAGTGAAAACATTTTGAGTTTTAATTTTGATAGCCTTTGTAATTGTTGAAAAGTCTCTATGATGATTATTATACTCACTGTATTTTCAGAATTATCCTGGTGTTTTGAAATATTTGTCAGCAGATGACATTCCAAAAGGTGGCAAGAACAACTACATGCCAGGACTAGACTTTGTTGAAGAGGTCATATACTAATCAGTCATTTGTAGTTTGTAGTACCGACACCAGTAGTGCAGTGATTAAGCTATCAGACTGGTGCCTGGAAGGTACTGAGATCAAATTTCAGTTCAGGCATGATATTCTTAATGTCATTATTGGCTCCAACCCAGTGCTCTGCAAAGCTCACTGGGTGGGTGTATGTCACTTACACCAACCAGCAGTCACTACTGGTTTATCAAAGGCCATGGTATGTGTTGTCTTGTTTATCGGATAGTGCATAAAAAAGATCCCTTGCTGCTTATTGATTAGAGCAGTCTCATTAGTGCGGTGGCATCGGGTTTCATCTCTCTTATTAACACTAACTTCTGTCCAGGACAAACAGTATAGGAAGTATGAAAATAAGTACAACCACAACCACCATTTTGTAGCAGTAGAAGGATAAAGACTTTAGTAATCCTGTTGACAGCAGTTAGCTGGAATTGGCTGACATATGGAACTGACAGTAGGATATGATCTGATTAAAAGTCTTGTTCTCATACATATTTGTATCTTCTTAAGGCAGGACCTAGCATTTGTCTCAAGTTCGTTGGTCATAGGATCAAACCCACATAGTTGACTCATTCTTTGATTGGTTTTTCCCATCCCAACCAATGGGATCTGACTGGTATATCAAAGGCCAAGGTATGTGTGGTCCTTTCTGTTGGAAATAGCATATAAAACATCTCTTTCTGCTAATGGAAGAATATAGCATGTTTCATCTGATGACTACATGACAGAATTATGAAATGTTTGACATCCAATAGCTGATAATAAATCAATGTGTTCTAATGGTGTCTTTAAAAAAAAAACATTTTTTTATGTGCTAGTACATCATTAAAGTTTTATGTCATTGATTTGTGCTGACAAAATATAGATTTTGTTTTTAACTTTCAATTTGCTAATTTAATTTATTAAAATTGTTTTCCACTAACATCAGAAAATCAGATTTAATTTTTTTTTTTTTTATATAAATTATGTTTTATTTTTCCTCAATAGCCACCATTAGGTTTTGCTTTTATGGTTCACATTAAAAACTAATTCTCAGTGGTGTAATTATTTTACTGTTAAACTATATTAACCAGCTCTCATAGAGGTAACAACATACGCCCTCTTAATTTGATGATTTGTAATTAGAGAGGTCATTAAGGTGAAACTAATTACTTGCTTCATTTGAACTGCAGGTGTTTTCAAGTGGGGACATCAAATTCTGTGGACAGCCTATTGGCCTTATTGTAGCTAGTAAGTTTTAACTTGATATCATTACACAATGATACCTTAATTGAACTAGTGGAAATTTGTACAGGATTTTACCTATGTAAATTTGTATAGGATGTTATCTTTGGAAATCTGTACAGGATGTTACCTGTGGAAATCTGTATACAGTGTGTTACCTATGTAAATTTGTATAGGATGTTATCTTTGGAAATCTGTACAGGATGTTACCTGTGGAAATCTGTGCAGGATGTTACCTATTGAAGTTTGTACAGGATGTTACCTGTAGATATTTGTACAGGACGTTAGCTGTGAAACTTGATGTGAGTTAGCCATTTGTAACTAAAATTAAGTAATCCAAAGCAAAAAAACTGATTATCTTGTTCAAAAACATATTTCTTCACAAAGCAGAGTCCAAATGAGGTATATTTTCAAAACTATCATTTCAAACAGTTTAGACAGTTTATATTAAGTTTTTAAATATGTAGCATAATTTATAGTTGACACCTAATACTTTTCTCCTCTAGGTGACCAGTTGACAGCAGACACTGCTGCCAGTATGGTGAAGGTGACGTACACTGATATCCAGCCACCAATTCTAACCATGGAAGACGCTATACAGCAAGGCTCAATGTTTCCAGATATAGCAAAGGAAGTCAAAGTGGGAGATGCAGAAGGTAAGATAAAATATTCCATGATTTTGTCAAATACAGTTCAGTAATTTTAGGATTGCTTTGTGTTATGCACAAAATGTAATCATCTGTCTTTGAAAGCCTCAAATTTGTTTGATTGGCTAACAAGCAGTAGGAGATATAATTATATCCATTTTAACAGTGTCTTCTCTCAATATAGACTGACTCATCTGTAGATCACAATGGAAACTGTATCTATCTGCTATTGTAGGTAAGAAAATGTAGACTGTATTAAATTGGATTTCATAATTGGAGGTTAGTGATTATTTTATTTATAAATTTATAAATAAAGAAGTAGGCACAATTTGTGTCAGTTATCTCACTGTTGTTAGATGTATTTTGTGTTTAATTTTCAGCTGCAATTGCTGCATCTCCAAAGCAAATCACTGGTCAGATCTCTATGGAAAGTCAGTACCATTTTCAACTGGAAACACAGGTTGGAAAAACATTTTATATTTTTTGTAATATTTTATATTACCATATGCAAAGCAGATTACAATATTACAAATTTCCTTTAAATTTGTGTAATTATTCAGCTTATATAGGTTTTGTTGTTGCTTTGTAAAACATAATAATAATAAAAAGATACCAAAACTTAAACAATATACTTTTTAAAAATATATTTTATTTATTTATTTTATAATTTTCTTTTTAAAATACCATTACAGATCAGCATCTGTACTCCAACAGAGGATGGTGTAGGGATGAACGTGCTGGCTGCTACTCAGTATATAGACTTCGTTCAACAAGCTGTGGCAGCAATACTCAACATTCCACAGAGTGGGTGAGCAGATAGCACAACATTTTATAACACGCTTTTTACTTCTGTTGTACTTGTATGTGGTTAGGATAGAACATAATTTTTAAAAAGCAATTTCTTCTGTGTCAGGTGTATTTTTTAAAGATTTTTAATATTTGAAGTTTAATTATGACCAAATTATAATGGGGGAACCAAATTATAATGGGGGAACCAAATTATAATGGGGGAAAAATGGTGGCTGAAGAGAGGGTCCAGATTATCTCACCGTCCTCAAATCTGCCTTTTAATGCACGGTTCTGTGTAGCTTCAGTGAATGTTTGTTTATTATTGCAGTGTAAATGTTGATGTGAGGAGGTTGTGTTTCTTATTGCAGTGTAAATGTTGATGTGAGGAGATTGCAGTGTAAATGTTGATGTGAGGAGGTTGTGTTTCTTATTGCAGTGTAAATGTTGATGTGAGGAGGTTGTGTTTCTTATTGCAGTGTAAATGTTGATGTGAGGAGGTTGTGTTT
>JAULBS010124202.1:0-13902 GCA_032355785.1 Symmetromphalus regularis | reverse complement strand
ACTGTCTTCAGACCATATGGATAATTTATTGCACAGATTTTTAAACCAACTATATTCTAATCTGGATATTCCGGGAATAAACTACCCCGAGTAGAATGCAATTTTATCTGGAAAAGAATATCGGATCATTGAGTATTTAACTGGAGCAAAATTATTACAGCATAGTAGTATTAAAAATAAATAAATAAATAATAATTTCATATGTTAGTCAAATAGTCAATTGACTTTTTCCTTCTAAATCTTTGGTCGGTCAGTCAAAATAAAAATATCATGGACCTATATTGTTTTGAGTTGATATTTTCAAATAAAGTTCTGAAAAGAGGAATATTTTTGTATTCAATGAACATGATAGTGCAATTTATTTCGCCTGTATCTGAGATACTGTTTTATAGTTTAGATCAACTTTGGAATTTTTCTGCTTCGTCCAAAACAAAATAGTAGTCAAAATAGATAATATCGAAATCTTTGGTCTGATGTTTTAAAATCCAAATGACTAATGTAGTAGTTCTCTTTAAAAAAGTAAAGTGTCAATTCAGCTCACCCTAGAATCAAAACAACAGTCGTTTATAGATGAAGTTGCCAAGCCCAGAATACTTAATTTTTGTTACCTATTTGTGTTAGGATGAATAGCACTTGCTTTACATAAGTATAAAATAATGTTTATTTATTATAAAGGTAACGTTTGTTTCTTTTTTTTCAGTTATTAGTTTTTAAATATTTTATCTCACAATTATATTATTTTATGTACTTGATATAACCTGTATACTTTTAAATGTCTTTCAATAAAGATAAAGAAACCTTCAAACTATAATAAACCCCCTGTGTACTTGGGTATATTTGCGCTAAGATCAGATGGATAAGTGTTACACTAATATCATAAAGAGAAATACTGGAAAATATTATTATTTAGGCATTTTAATTTCAATTTATTGAAACAAAAAGTGTGCGTATGGAGTGTGTGGGAGTGTGGTGATGTGGGTGGGCTGTAATTATATAAGCATTCCCTTGTCTAAAGCTGGTTTATCAAACGTTGTTGTTTGTTATATCCTATTTGTGGGAGAGTGAATATAATTATAGGATCCCTTGCTGCTTATCAATAAGAGTAGCTGCATTAGTGTGGCGGTAGCGGGTTTTGTCTCTTCTACTAACACTAATCTCTGTCCTGAATAGACAGCATAGAAAGCTGAATTGTGTGCCCAAAACAGCGTGCTTGTATCCATAGCGTACGAGACGGGGGTGGGGTCGGGGGAATTGCCTCACTACCCCCCACGCTGGAGCAAGTTTCTTATTCGGGCAAAAATTAAGGTGGCGTTCGATTAAAATGAGCTGGCCAAATATACATTTTCCAAGACAAGCATGCGAGTGGACTAAATTATTAAAGTTTGTTGTCTGGTTTTGTTTTGTTCTTTAATATCATTACAGTAAAACATGTGTAGTAGTCTTAAGTGTAGATGTGAATAGACGTTATTTTCTTTTTAAACTCTTTACTTCGGGCAAAAATCGACCTCTCGCCACCCCCCCCCCCAAAAAAAATAAAATAATTAAATACATCCCGTACGTCTATGACTATGCTTGAATCTTAATTGGATATAAGCAAGAAAATAAATACAATCAACCAACCTATCGATATGGGTAGCCACATCGTTCGTGTAACGAGAAGCGAGTTTCCTTTATATATATATCAAGGCCCAAAATAAAAAATGTCACTTAACTAGCAAATTGCTAACCAATGTTAAAAAATTATTAGCAATTTTGGTAAAATGTGTAGTAATAATTTCCAACAATTCGCGGACTACTTCTAGCAAGCTTTGTGAGAGTACATTATTGAACTCTAACTGTGCAGTGTCATCAGTTCATTGGCATTATAGTAATGTAGTGAACTCAAGGAACAATTCAAAACACACAAATATTCTTTGACTCTTTTATTTAGGTTTACACTTTGGTACTGCCCTCTCATAACATTAAAGCCTGAAAAAAGTATTTACAACAGCAATAATTTGAAAAAAATCACCCAAACCCTAACAAGCGGGTAGCCGATGAAATATTATTGAAGATCAGGGATTATACATCGGAATATGTGAGATGCTTTGACATCGACAGATGTTATCAGGTAGCATTGGTTCAGAGAAAAAGTGGTGTCTCGCATTTTGCTTTGAACAGATAATTTTGACTCGCAATTCGTTTTTTTTCAATCGCAAATTGCGATGCGACAGCGGTTATTTTGTGCCTTGTTTTTATAGACTAATTTTTATGGGTGTATAAAATGTGTCGTGTGAAACCGCGAGCGCCACAAGAAAATGAAAAAAAAAATATGAATTTCCTTTATAGCGATTCTGATTTATTACCTAAGAATTTTTTTTAAACCATATTAAAAACTGGCGAAAATGAGTGGCAGAGCGGTGGTGAACGGAGGGGGGAGGGGCCGAGCCCCCAGACCCTCCCCGGATCCAACGGGACTGAAAAAAAATCATGATTTTCAACGCTATTAATTGATAATTATTTAAATGATACAGTTTTTCAACCTTTTTCCACTAAATACAAAAATAAAGTTTTGTGTTCTGTTTTTATTGCTTTAGTTCATGATTCCAAGAAAGCATTTTAAAACTTGATTGTTTAAAAAAAAATCTTTATTTTTGTTATTTTCCCCCAAACCAGTGAAATGAGAAACAAACATCCAGAATCAACCTAACAATAAATTAGTCCCTATTCGAAGGATAACATAACTGCGAATACCTAATTTAAATCTGTAGTTCAGAATATAGTTCATGTATTTTTTTGTTTTGATCTCGCGTTTACTCGTGCACCTTAACGAGACTTTTTACCAATATGTCCCATAATACACTGCGTTAGCAGAGGCACTAACAGAGCAATCTCCCACTTTTGGGTAATAATCCTTGGTTTTTGAATCCTTTGTGAAGCACAATCTCTATGACCGTGACCCGTCAGGATTACAATGTCCACAGAGAAACGACCCAAGAAAGAGAAAGAGATCGTCAACTTGTTTGAAGGGCAGATACGAGGTAAGTTTGTGCGATTTACCGCGGAGACTCAGTCTTTGTAAGATATTGCCCTTTTGTTTCTTTGACGTTCATTACATAATCATGGAACTTGCAGGATGACGCATCATTGTCATTGTTAATTACAGGAGCTCGGACTGTTCATGCTATGTATAATGAAACAAATTAATATTATTCCAAAATACTAACATAGTCATCGACTCTTATTTCATATATATTGGTCAGTAAATCTCAGCTACTGCCCTTGTTACTGTTAAGTGTCAGTTGATTCAAACCAAGTCATGTTTAATTGCGAGTATAAAAATATTGTTTGTGATTAAAAAATTTTTTTTTTAAAAATAGAATGTTCACAATTTTTAATTCAGTCATGTTATAACTATATTATATTTTATTATTAATTTCTTTTTTTTACAAATGGAAACAAAATTGGGGCACATTCAACTAGACCCCCATCCACTCTTTCTGTCAGCCCATGCATGATGGGTAGAAATTAAGAAATTATTTACACTCGCCTGGGGTCTAGTAGCCTTAAAAAGTTACTTGTACTCATGAAAAATCACTAGTCCCCCCCCCCTCCCATTTTAATTTTAAGATTGGAAAAATATCTACTGGCTCGGTGGACTAGTGTCAGTAAGAATTTACTACACCGCCCCCCCCCCCAGCAGTTTTTAATAACAGGAGCTAGGACTGTTAATATTTGCCCCCCACCCTCCCCACCCCAGCATATATTAATTTCTATCCCTGCAGTCCTAACTTACCAAAGAGAGATTATTTTGATGTGATTCCTGATAAAACAAAATAGGCTAACCCTAATGCTGAACATAATTTAGATAGGAATAGTTAATAATAAAAAATAAAAAAAATCTATAAAATTTTAATTAAAATTAATCTTAGGTGAGAGTCCAGATAAATATTTTACTAAATAGTTTGCTCAAGTGTTATAGTCACTTATGTTAACTGAAATCCAAACACTAATTGTAACTTCCTGGTTTACTCTGTTAGGATTTTATGGTACTTTGGTAGATATGTCTACAGCTCTTTTGTTAACTGCCTAAACTGGTTCTGACTTTGACACAGTTGTGGGATTTATTTTTATGCACTGCAGAGCAAAAATAAAATTTTCTATTACTAAAAAAACTAAAAATTACCAAATTTTATTTTATTATTTTAACCAGTTCCAAATATGTACCGTGTACATGTATACATGTAGGCCAACTACGGCTACTTGTAATAATAAAAACTAATTTACACGAAGTTGTAGGCATGCGTTGAAACTTCAAATTTTTTCAGTTACATTGGTGCTAGGTTTAATGGGAGCTAGCCATCTTTTTAAAAAATCTCTGAAATAATTGGTCAGAATGTCTTTCAAAAAAGTAAAAATGGCCAAAATGCTATATATAATTTTAATTCGAAAGAGTCCTCATGATAAATCCATTAAAATACCTTCACCTTTTCCAAGAATATTATTTGTTTAAAAGTATTTTAAAAACAAAATTTCAAGTAAATTCTTTTGGCCTAAATAAAATAAATGTGTATGATCAGGGTAGTACTTAAATATATATATAACTTTTGTTGTTGAGAAAAAGCCAGAAAAACACCATGACAAATAAATTCACAACTTTATTACACTGACATATTATTATGTGTGTAACTGCTAATTGGCAATGTGATTGACAGCTTCAGTGCTGGTCAGAACTTTTAAAGAGATGGTTGACAGTCACTGGGTTGACCACTGTGGCACAACCTGATGTACGTTATATTAAATGTACATGTACATGTATATATAAATTTATAGCTTCTTAAACTGTAATATGATAAAGGAACGATCTTCCTGTTTAGTGACCCAGTTATGCTTTTAGTAATGTATAGTGTATATATCACACATCCCTGACCAAGCATAACCATTTAGCTTACACACTGAGATATCGAGCAAAGCATTTGAAAGCTAAACGTGTCTAAACACTCAACACTAACATAAATATGTAATTTGTTAACATTCCTGATAAATTTTTCTATATGTACTAAGTCCTACTAGTAAAGAACATTTTATACATGTATATGGGGTGTTTCAAGAAAACTCACCATTTTAAAAAAAATGCCAATAATGGGTGAATCTCAGAGATGTGCATGTGTTATGGCATTTTCCATTTATGTCTAATCCCAGGTATTGTCTAGGATGTGCAACACTAAGAATGTGGCCTACGTTACTTCAGTTTCTTCCTATTGCTGTATTTCTGTCCTGTACATAACCAATTTTGTGTCAACCAGCAGGAAAAGCTCAGTACAAAAAATATATCCCTCATGGGCCTAAAAAGAAGTTTTATTCCAATGGGGTGTCTTGATTACAAAATGACTTCACCATTCATTCATCATACATGGAGGGGTTTATCATCCTACCATCGCTTTCAAAAAAAGCTATCTTTGTTACACATTCCCCCTTTTTTCATACATGTAGGTTTTGGTTTTTACCATCTAACAGGGTATTTAAGGAGTCCCTATTCTATCATACCTAACCCATGGAGACACACATGTACCATCCCCAAAAAGTTGTACAATTGTCAGGAGATGGCCAGTTCCTGAACACTGAACATAAAAAAGTTGTGGTTTAAGCTGTCCCGTACATAACCACTTGGTTGACACTGATGCCGAGTTTTCTTGAAACACCCCATATATGTATATATCAGGGTTTCTAAAATACGGTGGCTAGTGGTTTTTGCGGTCAGGCTATCAAATAATCACTTTCCACTAGCCCGATGGCTAGTGGATTTTCAAACAAACAAAAAGAAGACGAAAATGCTTGACATACTCATTTCGATAAATAAAGTCAGACTATTATTAGCCTGGAACATGTCAAAAAACTCGCTAGCGTAATATGCAAGATTTCTGTTCCCGGCACGATGTTGTAATATTCCGAGGAGTGCCGAATGGTTTCTTCCGGTCAAAAGAAATAAAAGATGTCAAATAATTCACTTGTGTAATCTGCCAAAAAAATGCATTCCGAGATTTTTGTTTCCAGTAAGATTTCGTAATATCAGGAAAGTGACGGATAGCTTCCCTACAGAGATTTGTTTTCTTCCGGTCAAATCAAATCAAACTTTTCTCATATTTTATCGTTAAAAATACAATTATTATGAGTAATTAATTTATCCTTTGTTACCTATTACATTGAAGGAATGATTATTTTACTTTAGGTTGTCAGTTTTTAATCTTATTCCGACTGAGTCAGTCATCTGCAAAGTCTGAGACAATTGGATCGCACCTGGCATTTTTTTGTAAATAAACTTGTTGATCGCTATTTGATAGATCTATTGTGGGTTTTTTTAAAACATTAACACTAATCTAACAATGAATCAGGTTACCTTTTTTTTTTACAATTTTTTTTGAGTTTTATCTTTAGGAGGTAGGACTCGTGAATTTTCAAGTCGGGCTAGTGAATTTTGAAAATCACTGGTCCGATGGCTAGTGGATTAAAAAAAAATTCTAGAAGCCCTATATATATATATATACACACACACACACACAATGTATACATGGGGGTTATTAGACATTGCTACATGTATGATAGATATGATGTTAAAGTTTCTAACATGTCACAATGGAAGTTGGAAATGTGTTTTTTTAATATAAATATTTTTATTTTGTGTAGTCATCACAGCAACATGTAATGTATGTGCACCTCTTTTTTTATTTTTTGTAAATGAGGTACATGTACCAGCTATTCAAAACTCCTGGATAAAAAAACAAAAATCCATCTTTTCTAATTTATTAATAAATTTACATTAGTCTGAATATTAACGCTTTTAGACTGAGAGAGTCATAACTGAAAATATGAACAATATGTGTGAAAACCACATGAGATACTTGTAATTTGCTGCATTAATTGAGACACTGTAGATTCAATGTGTTCCTTCTCTAGCTGTGTTCACAAAACTACAATCAGTTTATATTAACACAGGTCTGTCGCCTAATGTGACCACACTGGCTGCAATGGCTTTCACATGTCAATTTGTTTAGATTTACCACTATCACTGTATCAGCCAGGTTGTTGGGAATAAGTATTCTTCATTTATTTCCACAATTTCCTAGATGCTGTCATTTTTTTATTCCTAATATTGAAGAAAAAATTTCATTTTATATGTTAAAATACCAACTTTTAATTTGAAAGTGAATGAATGAATTTTATTTATATATATATATATATATATATGTGTTTTCTACTATCTTCGTGAAATTTCTCAAAATTGATCGTCAGGTTTTAGAAATAAAATCTTGTTTCTGTAACATGGAAATTCTTTTAATAGATGTGTCTGCTTCCTATTATTATTTTGTTATTAATGAGGTTCCAGTATGTGTACTGGTAAACTAAATCATTGTAATAGAAATTTTTTTGTTGATGAAATTATTTCAGAATGGCAGCGTGTTAGCAATTTTTCAGTAATATCCATTGAAAATTTGATGGATATTGGACTAGATCTATATATTTGTAAAGTGTTCATAATACTAGTGTAAGCAGATCAAATTAACATATAAATTATAATCCTCTTTCTCCATTCATACATTTTACCTCGTCCAAAAGAGTTTTTAAAAATAATTAATAAATTTACTGATGAAAATGAATGGAGCAAATGGAAGTTTCTTAAGATTTAGATACAAATGATTTATATATATTATATATATATATATATATATATACACACTTCACCTTTTGATCTTTTATGACAATAACAGTGAGTAGACTAATGAATTTTCTCAATGTCACAGCCATTTGTGCTGATTTGTGTGCTGAATTGTAAAACTGATACAATTTTTTATACGCTACAATAACTACATTTAATTAAGTTGTTAGTGTTTTGATAGGACTTGCAAAGAAAAGTGAATGCCATGTTTGCATATAAATCTGTGCATATATCCCGGTAAGGTGTATTATGATCATTATTATTTAAAGACATCATAATGTTCTAGCCTTAGAAACATGCCATTTTTTATTTTCATGAATGTAAAATGATATCAGGGAACTACTTTTAACCACTGTTTACAATTTATTATGTTTTAAACTATTGATGTTGAAATTAGTTCTTAGTTTTAAATGTCAGCAATGTTAACAAAAATTAAATAAATAGCCTAAACTGCAAAGAATATATTTTTTATTATCACATCCACATTTAAAATAAGTTACAAAATGTGTATTATTGTATGCAGCTAATGATTGGAAATATTATTTTCTGTAAGTCAAAACAAGTAATGGCAGTTTTTATTTTCATAATTCATTTTGCCCGGCCACTTGGGAATTTTGCTTGAAAAATCCTTAATTAAAAAAACTATGAAACTTTGGTCTCTTACAAATAACTTTACATTCTAGCAGATTCATGTAACATGTATCTTGGATTAGCTTATCAATATAAAATATCCCAGATGACCACGGTAAATAGAAAACTATGAAACTTTGGTCTTACAAATAACTTTACATTCTAACAGATTCATGTAACATGTATCTTGGATTAGCTTATCAATATAAAATATCTCAGATGACCATGGTAAATAGAAAACTTAAATATATACGCTTAAACAGTGTATTGACTTGATGAGATCAGTGAAAACATACATGTACATTCTGTTCTTTGCCAACACAAACCTAAGTAACTTGCTGCTTGATTGTTCGTAAAAAATAAAATATGTTTTGCCTTTCCAGTAAATACAACAAGTAAACAAGAACAAAATAAGTGAAAAAGTTTTCTTTGTTAGGTTAATGTAAATTTGTGCATGGTTTGACCTCTACCAAAATATCGACAAATAATAGTATGTTTACAATTAGGGTTGTTCGACTTTCGGTGATTAGTTGTTTACTTGTTTTAGTCTGTATTCTATGTTACATTGTCAGTAAATGGCATGTTGTAGATAATATAAGCTTCTATACTTCGTTAAAATAACTTTTGAACCATTTGATATAATACGTGTTGAAGAGAAATGTATTCCTTGGGCAATATTATATATTTTAACTACGTGTACGTTTCAGTCTATTACATGTATAGGTTTTCTTTTTAAAAAATTATTGCAAAATTGACTCACGTGAGCAAAAATATTAGTTGGATAAAAAAAATTTGTAGTTATTTTGTACCCAAATGAGTACTGGCTGATTTGAAAAGCAGTATCACTGTTTGAAAAATTGGCCATTTACAAATTCTCTTTCATAACAGTGGTGGTTTTTCAAATTAGGTTGTTTATTTAAAGTTTTACCACCTATTTTGCTAGACTGTTTTTCAGTACACTTTCCTAAAGTGTTACTTTTAATTTTAATCCCAATCTTAAGAGTAAAAATTCCCAATCTCAGTATAAAAATTACCCAACTTTTTATTGATTATTAACTCAAAAAGTTGCATTAATTTATGTGGTATTAATATTTTATGATGGAATTGGTAATACAGCTTTAATTTTTTTAGAGTGAAATTGAAAGTTCCCAATTTCTTTATGAAATGACGTCAGATTTCCTAAAGTTAGATCCTTGAGCATCAAGTGAAATTTCAGAAATATAGCCTCGCCATTTGTAAAACACATTGTAATGTAAATTTGTGTTGGGAATCAGATATGCTACAAAATATTACCAAATATATTCGTATATGTTTGTGTCAATAAAGTTGGATGATAGGGCAGACATAGCCAGTGAATGCTTTGCAAACAAAATAATAATAATAAATAATTAAATCACGAGAAACCAATTTTTATGGATAATCTTAATCATTTGTACTTCTGGTGGTAACATACCGTAGGTGGTAAAATGAATACTGTTTGTATTTAGTCCTTTGATTGGAACAGTTCTAAGGATAATGTAAAATATTGCATACTAGTTTTGCTAGTTGCAGGAGTTGTAGTGAAGTCTGTTTAGGAAAGCAACATCTGGGAAAGCAATAGATTGCTGTATTTAGGCCCCAGTTGTAAACGTCATGAAACTCGACACCAAGTAGCATGAACTTTCTGCATTTTGCCCAGTGCAGTGTTTTCCCTGCTTGCTGGTTACAGATAACAATTACTTTTCTTTTGATGCTTTTACAACCAATGTTTGTCATTATCAATCATGGACTTTCAACAAAAATCCAAACAACACCAAGGAAGTGCATTTTTTCTTTCTCCCCCTCATTCGCATAAAATTGGCCATTTTTAAAGAGAAAAGTACCAATGTGGAACATTCTTGAAAGCACTGTTTCATGAAATTTCCATATTTAATTTGATAATATTCACAGTTCAGTATTTCAGTATAATTATGTCAGCGCAACTTATGATTCTCCATACCATTTTGTAATTGAGATTTAGTACAAATAGCACTGAAGAAAGTTGGAGTAGACTATCTGTTGTTGATTTGTTGACGTTTTGTGTGCAGTGACATCTTATGCGCCTTATCACATGCATGTACAATACAATATGTAGGTCATGGATGTCATAGGGATCTGAAGAGACGTTGATAATACCTATAGAGTACACAATACATAAGATACACACACTTCCATGTATGTATTTATATATATAGTAATAAATTGACGTATTGTCTAACCTAAAACCGTTGGACTGGTAAACAGTACTTGTAGAGATAGAGGACCATATCCAAGTTTTTATTCTGATTAAAAGATTAGAATTTTAACTATTTTATGATTTAAACAATTTTTAACATTAAAAGCATTATATTAGCCCCATGAATTAATGGTAATTCACATGTACAATGTATAATATATATTTTCCTCATAGACTGGAGAAAGCACAAATAGGTTTTGGTTGCAATCTAATTTGAATGGGAAAAAGCTAACTAGTAGTTCTCCGAAGAATATTGATTATATAATGTTTTATTATTATTATTTTTTAAATATTACCTTTAAATGCCAGATAGACAGCTTTTCATCTTGTTCCTGCTGTTTTTAATTGGAAGTAATTTTGTTAACAAAGATTTTCTTGTTAGTTGCATGTGTCTATATAAATTATAGTCACTGTTAGTGTTAAATGTAAATTAATTGCATCTTGTGTTGCTATAGTTTACTAAAATCATTATATATAGGTGTCTGAACTTCAGTTTATATATTTCTAACATTTCATAATCATAATTGGTTACATGATGGTCCATAAATGTATTTTCCCGGTCTGAATATATTAGGATTGGGGATAACCTCGCCCACAACCTCATCCATAAAACTATTGATAAAATGTATACCTAAATACTGAATGTTTTTGCATAAAAAGGAATTAAAACATTGCTTTTAAACATTGTTTAGGTAATGAAAATAAAACCCATCAGTGTTTATAGACTATTCTCACAATCTGAATCTGGTTTATGTTGTGGGTGTTCACTTACAGCAGTTTTCACACATCACTACTAATAGCTGTTAAAACTGTACAAAACCTTTTCACCCTTCCTCTTTAACTGAAGCAGCTCTTAGGCTTTTTCAAGAAAACTGTATAGTTGAATATATCTATTTTCACATCACAGAAAATAGCATCTACATTGGTATACCATATAATAGTGATGATATATAATAAAGATGAGGCATATCACATGACTATGTCAGTACTTTTGTTTTAAGCATATACAGTCTACCATTTCCATAAAATACATGTTTTAGCATTGATATTTTATTATCCTTGATGTTGCTTTGAAACTAATATAATGAGAGTGATCTAACTTGACAGAAGTAGAGCACTGGAAGTGTACATTACTTGTGTAAATGTTTTTTTTACATTCTCAAAATTTAATTTCTTTGAAAATGGTAGTAGACCCCAGCATGCAGGAATCAGATCTAAACCAGGACTCGAAACTCGTCCCAGGTGTATGGTGGTCTAAATATAAAACTTAGTCACTAAACTTTCTTTTTCAGGGGACTAAACATATACTAAGTTAAGTCCAAAGACAACCCTTGTCACTTTCCAGTTAGATAAACAAGAATAGTGGTTCATTGTCTGTAGAGTCGTGACTTTCCAGTTATTTTATTTTATTTTCAATATTACCATCCACAACTCATGACTCAGTATGTGTGGAACTGTTTTCCTGGGTTTCAGTCATTTTTAATACTATTGCTTATAGTTATAGAAGTGATTTATTGTACCTTGTGTGATAATGCACATCTAATTATCAGTACTTGCCATGTAAATGCAGATAAAAATATGTTAAGCACTGTAAAATACTTTTTGGATAGAATTATTATTATTATTTTTTGGCATCTGAAAACATTCATGAAATTAAATTCCATACATAAATGTGTTTAATAATAATAATCTACTAAATATTAATGGAACCCCTCTCCATTATTCAAGAAAATAAATGCTTCCAGAATGATTGATTTTCCTGCATTGTGGATCAACCGTAACTCATGATAATTGGTTCAATTTTTTTTTAACTCTTTTTTTTTTGGCATGGTGGATTCATTTTCGACTTGGCTGCATTTTTTATGAGGTTGGCGGACCCATCTGCAAAAATGTTTAGTTTGGTAGCATAAATTCTCAGCTTGGTGAGTATACAAGCTGCCTACTGGGGTTGGAGAACACTGCTACTTACACTGTATTTCATGCCTTGTTTGATACCTAATAGCAAAATTATTAAACAATGAGCTGGGATATCATTATACAGAGATTATTTTCATTTTCCCCATTATTATTATATAAAGTATGTAACCAGCAACAGTTAATGAATCATGTTCACATAGCTGTTCATCAGATAAACCTGTCAAGTAACCTACATTTGAAACAATACTACTGCTTAATTCTGTAACGACAACTCTAATAATCTCTTTCAATCTGACAATATTGGATAAGTCTGCACGGTGACTACAAGAAGTGTTGACGTCCAGATGTAACAAGCTGTCTGCCGCTGGTCTGGCACGTGGATGTACAAAAGGATGAGTTTGTTTTGCCTGATGCCGCTTTGTTGATCCACTGGACTGTGACACTCAGATGATCAAACTTCTGTTATCTGTTCCTTGTGGATAAGCTAGTTGTTTAGTTTAGCATGTCTGGGGAATCAGGGTTTATTCTTGAGAATGCATGCTGCAGTTGGTAGAGTGAAAATGAGCATTTTGTTCACATTCAAAAATCATAATGGGCAACAGTATGATTTTTGAATGTGAATAAAAAGAAGTAGCTGGCCCAGTGTTTGAACACCTACATGTATGTTACCAAACTGCGGTATTCAACACCATTCTCCAGATGGGTAATCATTTTTGAATTCTCAGTTTTATGCTTGTATAACCATTTAAAATAGTATTTCTGTTGTTATCTAATCTACTAAAATAGCTATTAAAAGATATGAATTTTTCAGGAAGGGTGCGGAGGACATGTTTTGATCTCTATATCTTGCAAAGGCAGCACCTTAGTTTAGAAGTAAAAATTCCCATTCTTAACATGATAAATACCTATCTTTATATATATCATTTATTATATACATGTATGTATGTATATATATATATATATATATATATATATATATATATATATCAGTGTGATGTAGTACATAATATTTTATTATTCTAACGTACACTGTAGATTAATGTTTTTGAAATGAACCTGAAAATTCCCAGTTTATTTGTTAAACAGTGCTAAATTTCCAAAGTTGGAGCCATGTGCATTAAGTGAAATTAAAGAAATTAAATCCTACTGCCCCATATTATGTAGTAGTTTGCAAATGTTAAACCAGTCTTTGAAGTTAATAACTGAGTTGGCCAAAGTTTGTGTATCATAAAATATTAAAGATGTACAATTTGATTTTTGATTATGTAAATGTAAAAAAAGGGAGTTTTTATGTCACACACTTAATGCAAATTTCCAAAAAGTTCACTTTAAAAAAAAAGTATTTAAAACAAAACAAAAATCCTTTGGTTTATACATTAATATATGAATACTTATGTGACAGCAAAAT
>JAULBS010124191.1:0-13902 GCA_032355785.1 Symmetromphalus regularis | reverse complement strand
ATCAAATGGGTTTATGACATGGATATCATTGGGAAGTTTTAGGATAAATATAAATATAGTTTAACATGTCGACAAGACAAATTCGTTGTAGAAGCATCTCTCGGGGTATATGGCTTTTTATGTACCCTCTGTGTGTTCTTTTACCTCTCGCCTTGGGCTTGGGTTAAAAGAACACAAAGTGGGTGCATAAAAAGCTATATACCCCTCATGATGCTTCTACAACTTATAATGTAAAAAAAAAATATATATATAAAAAATCACTAGTGCCTATACAGAAAAAAATAAACACTTTCAAAACAAAAGACTGCACCGACGACCCGTGACACTGAACATATCACTGTGACACCGAACATGTCACCCTGACACTGAACATGTCATCTTGGACAGAAATTATGTCCACATGTGCAACGATCTGTTTACCCACGATATTGCAAGATTTAACACACAATATGGTGCGTTTTTGTTTTGTTTTTTGAAATTTTCTCTACAAGATCTTTAATATTATTATAGCTTTTGTACAATTCTCCATTCTTCGCTTTTTTGCATGCATATACAGATTGGTGAAACAAAAAAAACCAGGAGGTAAGTAATGAAATTTATGTATGATGACACATCCACGTGTCGTGAGATACCTATTCATATAATTTCCCAGATATAAATTGTTAGAACTAGAAGTGATACGGTACACTTTTGAAAAAGATAGATCAGATATAATGTTTAGAAAATTTTGATTTCTCAAGAAAAAAAAAATCCACCTGCCAAAAACAGGAGGGTTAACATGTCTGTGCAAGTATTCATTGTTTTTGAACCCATCCCCTTAACAGAATGAACCACACCCCTCATCATATATGTACGAAATACATAACCCAATAAATATGCACTAAATACATTAAATAAATTAGGTAACAAAGAATATAATTCTTCCAGTGTTGGCTCAGATCGTATCTCCAATGATGTAAAGTTAAGTTTGATTACAACACATTGTTTAAAAAATGACATGGTCTGTATAAGAAACCAACTCTTGCTACATACTTTTCTATTTATTAGCATGAAAGAACGAATGGGATGTTTTAACACTTAAAAACACCTTTTAATCAGTGCCATTAAGAAAGGATTATTAAATATGATTAATCAATGCACATTTGGTATTTGGTTAATTAGGTGTCAAATAGTTATTTATGACACACGGTGTACATAATAAATCTGCTACCACATAGGCTACTATTTTCTATTAGCACAAAGGTTTTTTTTTTATATACATGTACTTTCCTCAAAAAGTATAGTTTTTTTTATTTAACGATGCCTCTAGGGCACATTGATTTTTTTATCTTATCATTGGCTATTGGACATCATTCCGAAATATTTGTTTAGAGGAAACCTGCTACAGCCACACTCTACTCTTTCTGATAAACGGCAATGGGTCTTTTATAAGCACTTTTCCACAGACAGGACAGCACATACAACTGCCTTTGATGAACCAGTTATGGACCACTGGTTGGAACGGAAAATAGCCCAATTGTAAATGAGTCCACTAAGAAGGACTGATCTGATCCGATGACGGACTGCTGCACAGGCAGACACATACTTTCCCAATAAGGAAAACACATCCCACAGATTTTGATATACATGTGTGGATTACTGAATTAAATAGAAAGTAGCACAAAATCTCCATAGGTGAACTGATCCCACAATCCATTGCCAGTCAATTTTTGGTGAAGGCAAATCAGTTAGGATTATATAATTTCAACATATTTTTGTTTGAAGTAATATGTTGCTGTAGACATGGTGATAAAATCAGTATTCAGTGAATAACAAACTGTCTGCTGCTTGTAAAAAATCTAATATGGCAAATTTTTAATTTGCAAACAAGATGTTTTGTGCTTTAAATATAGGGAGCCTAATATAATGACCCAACTTAGAAGAAATAAAAATCATAGTTTTGATTTGGTAGGATTCATACATGTATGAAAGCTTTTACGGTGTGCCCAATGTCCAATGTCTCACTGTCCAGTGTTTATCTTGCTTGTATAGCCATTTCAGTCACATTCATAACAAAAGTGAAAAGCATCACGAAGAAAATTGGCCATCAATTTATGTTAGTTAAAACAGCCTAGAATGGTTTCCATGTCATGCAGATTCAGAACATAGTTTTTCACGGGGTAGGAAAAAAAACGTTTGTTTTATTTTATGCCTCTAGACCACACTGATTTTTATCTTATCACCGGCTATTGGTTGTCAATCATATGGTCGTTATGACCTATTTTTAGAGGAAACCTGCTGCCTCCACAGTCTACTCTTTCCAATAAGCAGCAAGGTATCTTTTATATGCTCTGTCCCACAGACAGGACATCACATACCACAGCCTTTGATGAGCCAGTTTTGGACCACTGGCTGGAATGGAAAATAGCCCAAACTGCAAATGGGTTCACAGGTGGACTCTCTACCATTTGAGTCATGGGTAGGAAGACCTGTACTGATAACACAAATAATATATACTTTAATTAATCCATTTTGGTGTCAAACATTGATCAATCAATGCAGTTTTTATGTCAAATATATACAAGGGAACTTTGACTAACGAGTCTTGTTTATAACAATATCTTTCTTTAAAGACTTTTTTTGTTTTGGGGTCAGATTAACATTTATGCTATTTTATGTACATTTTCCTCTCTTTTACCAAAATAAATATTATTAATTAGTTGCTTACCACCACTCCACCCCCTTCCTCACAGCACCAAAAGTAATAGTTCATAATTCATCATATGAAAAATTCTTAAAATGTATTTGTTCCATACAGCACACCTACAATGATACTAAAAATATTAGTTTTCTTTTAGACATAATCTAAATTTTTGATTTGGTGTTGACCACTTCTTAAATATTCCAAGATCCTCGATCTTCCCTCGCTGATGCATGTGATAAATTTATGTATATAAAATAACATCCTTGTCAGAGCCAAACCAAATTTATACAAATAATACACCGTTAGTTATACACAGAAATGTTCAGGATGAGAAAAAGTGATCAGTGTCAGTCAGTACTGGGTCTGTATGGCATTTTCATTTCGGTACTAGCTAAATCACGTAAGTGCAATTCAAGCTCAGTGAGGAATAATACAACCACTTTTAGAGTTTCACAGAAAGTGCATAAATATTTCTTACTGTAATACTCTAAATGAAGGCAATGCAAAAATAAAATTATATCATTGTTCATGTTGTTTTTTTAAATGTGAAAAGAGCACCACCTTTTAATTCATTTGAGTATGCACTTTATTAGACTGGTTAAGTATCTGGTTGAGCAGACAAATATTTCTCAGAAAAATTCTATGGAATACTTTTTAAACAATACTTTTGCTAGACACTGTATGTTCACTAGCCATGAAAAAAATTAAATAAATAAAAGTAGGGTGTGGTGAGATTCTGACATGCATAAGGATTTAATTGTGTTTTTTTCTATTCCAAACCTGTCCTCAGCAAATAGGTAAACTCAAGTGAAATGCAAAAAGTAAAGTTTGTTTTATTGACTTTTATCATCAGCTATTGGACGTCAAACATATGGTCCTTCTGATATATATTTCTTTTGAGGAAACCTACTGTCACCACATAGGCCACTCTTTCAAATAAGCAGCAAGGGGTCTTTTAAATGTACATTTCCCAGAGACAGCAGAATACATACCACAGCCTTTGATGAACCAATTGTTGACTACTGTTTGGAATGGAAAATAATTCAAACTGCAAATGGGTCTAGTGAGAATCGATCCGATTACAGACCACTTCACAGGCAGACACACTATCGCTAGAGCTACATCCTGCTCCCTCATGTGAAATACATGCCCAGACAATGCTTCAGGTGAGAATATGCATTCATCTCTCATACCCACTATTAATTTAGTACCAAAAGAAATTTTGAGTTAGCATGTTTTTTCTGCCAGTTTCGCGCTATTGTTGGATGATACTTTTTGAATTGCTGGTATGAAAATATCCGTTACTGAGCAGATACACATCTAAATGGTTGAGTTGAGGCATTCATGTTTTCATTTAATCCAAATTTGTGAAAAACTGTACAACTGAAGTCTTTAAATATCCAATTAACAAGGTTTCCATAAATGTTATTTTTAAAACTCCTGCTTTACCGTGGTTTCCATGGGGTTGAAAATTAAATTACATTTTTTCTCAAAATCATGCATTTATGGCTCATTTCTTTTTTCTGGGTGGTTATGGATTTAATTTTTTTGCTTATAATCATGGATAGGATTTAATATATTTAATCTTAGTAGAATTTATGAATATGAACTTTCCTTGAGACAACACTTGAATATCTCTTTTTTTTAAATAAAAAAGGTGGGAATTCAGAGGCACAGATCTGGTTTTAAAAGAGGTTAAAATAAATTCCGACCCCTCTACCCAAAGCTTAATTTGATATAAGCAATAAAATAAGTTTTTTTTTTTTTCATTGTGGTTGTTATAAAGATGTCACCAACAGCTGAAAAAAAGAATGTTGACTACTTGTATTAAGTGGCTATCAGGTGTAAAACATGCATTTTCCCCAATATTTCAAACACACAGAAAAACAACGCTGCTTTGTATATGCTTTACTGTTTTAAAATTATAATTTTTGTGTTCATTTTCCCCCAGACAACATATCAATACTTTCACATACGAGAATGATAAATAATCCCCTTTATTACCCACATAGCTCGAACATATCTTGGTTCGTATCAAAGTGTTACGTCCTAGTACTACGTCATACTGGTACATAACACTTTTGACGTCATAAAGTTTGGGCTTGCTCTCTGAGGGGATCCCTAAGCATTTCTGAGGGATTTCTCCCCAAAGCCAAACGGTAAGGTCCAGGTTGGTAGTGATATTCCTTTTACCAGTCTCTGGTATATCAAACATGGATAACTAAATTTAACTGGAGCACACCAACAATGAAGTTAATTTTTGTTTAACGACGCCTCTAAAGAACATTGATTTTTATCTTATCGGCTATTGGACATCAATCATATGGTCATTCTAACATTTATTTTATAAGAAACCTGCTGCTGCCACATAGGCTACTCTTTCAGATAAGCAGCTAGGGGTCTTTTATATGATCTCTTTTTGATGAACCAGTTGTGGACCACTGGCTGGAACAAAAAATAGCCCAGACTGCAAATAAATGCATCAACTGAGATTAACGGGAAATAGCCCGATGAATGCACTGAGCTTTACTAATCACACTTTATGAATGAGTAACATCCCACTTTCTTCATCTATTATAGGGTGCGATATCACAACACAATCACATTTTTCAGAAATAATGTTGTGTATTTAACCTGGTCATTTCGGGAATCATTTCTGCCATTGTTGCAACACATTGATCTTTCATTGGTCATTAGAGCAGTTGTCTAGGACATATGTATTAATATATAGATGACACATCTAGTAACATTTTAAAAGATTTCTCCTCTAACCACTTAGGAAATTAAAAATTGTTTGCTTAATGATACCTATGCACATATTTTGTTCAGTGGCTACACGGTGTCACACATATGGCATTCTATATAGAAAATCCACTGCCACAAAGACTACTCTTTCTAATTAGCAACAAGGGATTTTTATGTGTGTTTTCCCACTGCAGCCTTTGATAAACCAGTTGTGGATCTCTGGTTGGTATAAGTGGTATACACCTATCCACTGAGCCTTACAAAGCACTCACTCTGGGTTGGAGCTAGTTTCAAAGTGTAAAACTCCAAGCCTCAACAGAGATTTGATCCCAGTACCAACTAACCATAAGTCAGACCCATAAGTCAGACTGCTTAACTACTGAGCCACTGGGGCCAGTATTACCCACTTAGTGTGCACAATTTCCATTGGTGTTTAGAAAAGTGTCATTTAAACTTCAATGTGTTAAACTTGCACTTAAATAGAAAAGATCAGGAGTGGAATTTGTTTTAACAGTTTAAATGTTATTTTTCGTACTTAAAATACTGTTAAGTGTTGCAGACATTAGATTTAGGGCATATGCTTTTTTCAAGTGTTAAACACCTCCATGTCCCACTTCTGGATTGGCCACTTAGTTATTACATACATCTAAAACAAAGGATATTTAGGCCACAAGTTGTCATTACCCAAGAATAGGTCTATATATAGAAGAAAAAAGTAATATTTGTGATGCCTCATCACGTGTCAATATCTCAAATTTACAGCTTCAGGTTAACTTATGGAATGCAGAAATATTTCAAGTTGAAAATCCAATTTCTTCCATTTTGCACTAAAATCATTTTAAACTTTGTCTGTTTTGGAATTCCACCCACAATCACACCTCCAAATGTAAAAAGATATTAAACCTGAACTTTGCCCGTTTAGATAATGTTACAACCATACAAAAAAAACTGAACATGTTATGGCATACTTTAAGTCACATCACCAAGCTAAGAAAACTAGGTCTTAAATTAATTCATTAAATATGGACAATTCAGATAACTTTCAACTCAAATAACTGTAATATGAGAAAAATATTGGACATAAACATGCTCATTACAAATGAATGTCTGTTTAACAACCCAGCAGTTTCATCTGCAGGTTTTGTATGTTAAAACATACAGTACTTTTGACACATGGTTTACAGAAAAAATCTGCCACATTTTTGATTAGCAGCAAGGGGTCCTTTATATGCACTTTCCCACAACATTTAATAAAATAAATAAATGTCTTATAAAAATATCCATCAATTTACCAACTGTTTAATATTGGCAAGTTTCACAATTTAACCAGGTCAAGTGATGTTAACAATTCAGGCCTGATCTTTGCCAAAGCTGTCATTTCATTTTAGGTAAGTGAAAACCATTTCTCATCTGTATTTCTTATTATATTAAGATTAAACATTTTCCTCTCATTTTTAACTAACTAAAATGAAAATCACAATGAACTATGTATTATCATCAAGACTTTAGTTTTATGTTAATGACATGATATGAAGATTTCAGGTATATCAGTAAAGACAAAATTAACCATACACATGATGAAGAAACCTTGTATGTTAAAGTAACCCTATTAGTGCTAAATTAGACATTATAGACTTGCAATTGATGAACTACTGAAACTGGGAATGCATGTTTAACACGAATGCTATACCAAATTACAAAGTCATAGTAAAACTGAGTCAACTGTTATCTCATAAAATTCATGCATGTATGTAGTACTGAAACCACTTCAAACAAAGATTATCTTTTTTTCTTAAAACATATTAATCTAGTTACTTTACAGCATTATGACTCCATCCCACCCTTACCATCTTTCTGAACTAGTATTTGTTACAAAATCTAGAAATCAATATTTTATTAAGTATAAAAATTTTAATAGGGGGAATACCTGTTAAAACCAATTCAATTTTAGTCTCATTAAGATCCAAAGGCTTATTAAATATATAAATTAACTAATTAAGTAAAAGGTCTGTATTAACCAAATATATAATATTCATTCACACACACAATCAATCAATCAAGGGACAGAAAGGGTAAAGTTTGGAAAATAACTAAACACCATTAACTTCAAAACTTTATTGCATATTAAAGTAAACTGAAAAAATTATAAAAATATAATATGCTGTACTCTTCTTTCTTCACTGTTCCAAATACATATATTATTTATTGCAGAATAAAATACAACTTACAATCATGTAAAACACAAAATGTAAAATAATAATAATAGACAAATTTCTCAATATCTTTCTGACATACATTTTGTACTTGCCTGTAAGTAGAGTTTTTAGTTCAAAACTATTATTAAAAAAGCAGGGCAGTACACTTATAGCCGTGTTAATTTATTTTTGATTCTTCCATGTTGAGATCACCTCATATTGAGATTGTCACTATCAGTATCAACTGACTCAACACTGAGACTGGTACTGTACAGTGCTCATAAAGCATACCCTTTCACTGGCAAGTGAGCGAGTATTATCTGCACTCCTTTAGATGGTCTATGTGACAAGTCTAGTCGAAGACTCACACCTTTTTATATACTGGCGGCCAAAAGAAAGGATACACTTTTAATTTTTATTTATTTATTTTATATATTAATATTTTGATTCAATATTTTGCACATATACCTACCTTTAGTAGGGATTTAAATTGATTATCGATTTTTTACCCGACAATGAAGTGTGTCGTGTTAGACATTTAAAGTTCAATTTCGCCTGTTTTGCACGTGCAGCTTTTCCCGCTACCTGTAATTTCACACTTTTGTTGTCAATCGGAAGTTTAAACCATTGACAAAGCAACGTTCATCAGAAATTCATTGAAATTGAAGGTAATGCCCCGACTTTCACCGGAGTTGAGAGAACGTGCCTTGGGTATGTTGCAGGCCAACATGAACGTTACCGCTGTGGCAAGAGCTGTTGGCTGTATTTTGCTGTTTTTGATATTCCGCTTTTTTCGACCACCGCACTTTCATTGGATATTAAAGGAACATTTGTTGTTTTTAGAACAAAATGTCTTGATATTATTTGAATGAAATATGTCGAATGCTGTAATTGTATACAAAATGTATTTTTGATCAAATATATAATTATATTTATTGATTGCAATAGTGTATCCTTTCTTTTGGCCGCCAGTATATAAATCAATGTGTTCTAGAAGCGTCGTTAAATAAAACAAACTTTACTTTACAACTCTCCAGTGGGCTATTAGATTTACATTCTTTAAATAAATGAACACTAATAATGTCACAGTAACTTATCACAGCAAACAAATCGCAGTCTCTTGAAAGAACTGTGGAATTACCTGAAGCGAAATTACTACAACCGCAATCATTAGATGGCGTTTATATATCCTATAAATAAATAAGGCCACGTTTTTTTTTTTAAATGTTTCACGGATCCGCCGATATGTTTACAAAAGTCCCGCCGATACTCACATTTTCATTCCCAATTAAAAATTAAAAATCAATAAAATCTTTCCAATGTTTTCTGTGGGAGTAAAATTGACGATTTGGATTAGAAATGCGGAAATCTGTGACATGTATGTATCTGAAATTTGATCAGTCAGCATCCGGTCGCCATTTTAAAAAATAATCTCATGTGGGGGGAGGGGGGAGTTCAGGACGATAGTTCGACGTGACCACACCAAGATGGCGTCGAACTTACAGTACATGCAATGATAGCCCAGAACATTTGAAAACTTTAAAGTTTCCCATTGGGTCCTTACAATTAAATCTTATTGTATTAAGATTATGCATATTTTTTTCCCTCCTACGATGGTGAATTGGGTTTGGAATTTTTTTTTCAAACTGAATTTTTATCCTTTTTTTTCTTTCTCGCCTCCTTCAACAAAATTGGCAAAACAAATCCGTGAAACATTTAATTTAAAAAAAACGCGGCCTAAAGCAATAATAATGTCACAGTAACGTATCATAGCAGATAAATTGTTGTAAGAACTGAGGAATAGGCAGCTGAAGCGATGTATCTAGAGCCAAGTTCTCCGCAGACAGCAATCTTCTAATTGTTTTTAAAGAAATGATGAAAAGAGTGGCTGGAGATACAGCGTTGTGTTGTAGGTACTGTAAGAACTGCGCATTAGATGACAACATCAGTGGCAATTTCCTGCGTCTTAAATCTGGGAAATGATCCAGAATAGCATCTCTGTTTGGATCAACCAAGTAACCCTCTTTACCTAGATCGAATCCATGCGCAATGAGGAATGTTGCGATATCCATATAACCTTGGTCAAGAGCTATATATAGAGCACTTCTTCCTGACGACGTAAGGGCATCAATATCTGCTCCACATGCTAAGAGTAGCTTAGTTATTTCCTTCAATCCAAGAGCAACACTTATGTGTAAAGCATTCTGTCCCCATCTGTCAAAAACTGCCGTATCCGCCCCCAATTCTAGCAAAGCAGACGACATAGGGTAGTCACGTCTGGCCACGGCTTCATGAAGCGGGAACTGTTTGGCTCGATTGGCTTGGTTCACGGAACAACCATTTTTAACCAGCACCTTTGCAAATTCAATTCTTTTCTCGCCATTGTAAGACAAAAGGGCGTGCAACAGAGTTTCTCCATTTATTTTAGATATTCTCACATTCAGTCCTTTGTCCAGACATTCAGTTAGCAGGAAAGTCGTCACATCTTCAGAAGCACAAAGCAGTGAAGTGAAGAGAGGACACGGGCTGCTATCATCACCAAGATTCACGTCAGCACCATACTCTACTAGCAGATTAGCTAATGGAAGATAGTTGTACTTGGCAGCAAGAGCTAGTGGAGTATTTCGTTGGTTCCCAAAGCTTCCAGTTGTATTCGGGTTAGCTCCCGCACAAAGCAAGACTTCAGCTATTGCTATGTAGTTATATCGGCAGGCAAGAACGAGCGGAGTCTGACTGAAGTAATTAACCATTTCTACTGAAGCACCTTCATCCGTTAAGATTTTTACAATCTCGCAAGAATTTTGTTCTACTGCAATGTGGAGACACGTTTCTCCGGAAAATGATGCTCGGAGGTTGATATCGGAGAAACCAAAGTTCCTGGCAAAACCTTCTCTTGTAATCATCCTTGAACGCAGATAGGAGCACATGAGTTGGAGAGCATGCTCGTCTCTATTTAAAATAGCAGTGTGAATTGGAGTATACCCTGATTGATTATACACATCCAGGGCGCATCCATGACGTAGAAGGACTCTTATGACGTCATACAAACGATGATTGACGGCGATGTGGATTGGAGCACTTCCGTCTGTGTCTTTGCTGGTGTTTACGTCATATCCTGCTGCCAGAAGCGTTTCAACATTTGACGAAATCCCCATTTCCACGGCAACGCAGAGAGCCGATCTCGCGTCTTCAAGACCAGAGTCCGACATTGGGACAAAGTGATCGCTTTCTAGAATAGAAAGATCGATATCAAATGGGGATTTACCAGCATCTGAAGTCACGCATTTCGGTCTTGCAGCTTTACGAGGTGCTTGTTCCTCGAATGGAAACGTTTTCGTTGTTGAAATCAGAGCGTTATTACGTGAAGACGTGCCAGGTGGCCTGCCAAATTTGAGGTACACCTTTTCTGTACTTCCGCGACACATACTTCGAAACTCTTCATCAAACCACCAATCTTCGTCCTGGAAAGAAAAATATGATTACCTGTAGATAAAACAGCGGTGGTCAAACAAAATTACAGGGTAGTAAAAAAAAAAACGGACCTATTTTACTTTTACTCCCATATTTGACACAATTAAGTTATTTCCAAACTATTTCCACCACATTTTTTCTTACGGATGTATATTTTAGTCCCCTAAATTTAGTAGAAATTGGAAACCTTTTTGGTAGTCCATTTTTAATAACTGATAATGTAATTTATAAAGGATAAATCACGGCCGCAATACGAACGTTGAAATTGGCGATGACTTGCAATCATGTCAGCCGGAATGTTCCTGATCTCTCTTCACAACTGCTAGAGTTTGAGGATTGTTGGCATAAATTCTTTGCTTAAGGTAACCCACTGGAAGTAGTCAAAGGGATTAAGATCAGGTCTGTATGGTGGCTAAGGAAAATCGGTGCGCCATGAGATGACCCTGTCTCGAAAATGGACTATCCAAAAAGTTTCCAATTTCTACTAAATTTAGAGGATTAAAATGTACATCAGTATGGAAAAAAACTTGGTGAAAAGAATTTGGAATATCTTAATTATGTCAAACATGGGAATGAATGAAAAATAGGTTTGGTTTTTTGGACCAACCTGTACACCTGCAATAGCTGATCCAGGAAGGGGGGGGGTCAGGACCCCTCCACTTTTCTCGATTTTTAAAACCTTTCCGAGTGGTAGAACGTGAAAATAAACAATTTTTTCACATTTCTATTCACTCATCACTTTTGGACCACCCCTTTTTCAGAAATCCTCATCCGCCCCTGACCTCTGCAGATTTGTTAATCAGTGGCTATTAGGTGGAGGACACACGGTTAACCGAAGAAACTTCCTACCGCCATAGACTACTCTTTCAGATTAGTAGCAACTGGTCCTTTATATACAAATCCCCACATACAGGACAAGATATAACAGCCTTTGTATGCCAGTCGGGGACAACTGACTGGAACGATAGTCCTCTGGGTTGCATAATGTGTGTATTCATGGCCGCCGGAACAGGGGCATTATTTATCCAGAAGCCATTAAAATAGATTTTCCAGTATCTACATTTCAAACGTTTCCCGGTGAAGCATACCCCTGACCTCTTCCACCATCAATATCGCTAATCCGCCGCCCCAATGTCACAATCGTTCTGACGGTTATTAATTACTAATTTTAAGTCAAAACGGGTACACGTATACGTTTTGTTATTTTATACTATATCGATACTATTACTGTAACATTAGTAATAGTATGATTACATACATTTACGCTTGTATACATATAAATGTTGCTCAGAATTATATTTGTTAAAATACAAATGTAAAAATAACGTCCTTACATAAAACAAAATACTAATATTATTTTACAGTGAAATTGTATGTTACAGAAATAAAATACTGTTTGAACCATAAAATTAAATAGCGGAACTAATTTCAATAGGCATTTATTTAACAAGACACCGGTAACACATTTCCCGACAAATTAATGTCAGTTTACCACATCTAGTAAATACACACGTACCATTGTATCTGACACCGACGCATTTTTTCCACGGTATTTTGTTGAACAAAATCACTGACGAAGGAACATAAACCTTCACAGATGCGCTCGTCACAACACTGCGTTGAAAGGTGAAGGTCGAGCTACAAATTTTCTCGATAGACTGGTCAAGGCGAGAAAAGAGTTAAAATTCTTTCGATTGCAGCGTGTCGCGAGCATTAGGAAACTGGTTATTATAACACAACATCTCTAATTTACTCAGTTAGAACACTCCTCGCTAGCACCAATGAGAGAAATGTAAACAAGGTTACCATCTGTCAAAATGACAAGTGCCGGTGTAAGTGACGATATGCTCCCGTGAAATATTGTTATTAATACACATGCAGTAGCAGAGGAGCTGCATAGTAAAAAAAAAAAAATGGCCTATTCAGGATACATCCATGAAATTTTGTAAAAATGTAAATTTAATAATGCTCATTGGCGGATCTAGGCGGGGCACCCAGGGGCTTAGGCTTCCCCCACCCACCCCCCTACACCCACCCCCCTACACCCATGATTTCGCGATATAAATAACTTAAATTTAAACATTATTATTAAAAAAAAAAAAAAAATTTTTTGTTTTTACTTTAAAGAATCCGAGGAATCGGTATTATATTATTGGGCCCCCTTAAATGGATTTTCTGGATCCGCTACTGATGCTGACCGTTTTTAGATGAAGAACCAGCTGCATTCATGACTGGCGTGGATGAACGAAATATTTGAAAATGCACATGCTAGTAAAATACTTCATTTTTTAAAAAGATGTTCTGATAAAGTGATAAAGCTAAAACATTCGTAATGCATAAGCATAAGCATGTTTTTAAAAGTATTAGGTATAATTAGTTACGTTTTGTGCGCATGCGCCTGTTTCAAATATTCTTTGTCTTTATATCAAATTATTTGCACTTTTTCAATATTATAGCAAATTAGTTACAAAATCAAAAAGCCTATCCAATAACGTGTTTTTTTTCTTTAAAAAATACTGGTGACAGTTCTTAGAGAAATCTAAAAAAATAACTTTTTTCTTTCAGTTTTTAAGGTTTGGTTCGGTTGTTGTTTTGCTTTATTTAATATAATATTTAATTTCTAATTTTTTTATTTTTTTTATTTTTTTTTTTAGTTTTTAATATTATCTAAATAAAAACTAGAAACACAATGCAGAAAGTTTCTGCAAAATAACTTCAAAAAAATACATACATACATACACACACACACACACACACACACACACAAACACACACACACACACACGCACACACATATGTACATATATA
>JAULBS010124180.1:0-13903 GCA_032355785.1 Symmetromphalus regularis | reverse complement strand
TATTCCTGTAGTGTGGCGCCTAACTCTGTACTATTCCTGTAGTGTGGCGCCTAACTCTGTACTATTCCTGTAGTGTGACGTCTAAATCTGTACTATTCCTGTAGTGTGGCGCCTAACTCTGTACTATTCCTGTAGTGTGGCGCCTAACTCTGTACTATTCCTGTAGTGTGGCGCCTAACTCTGTAAAATAGCTATAACATTGTTGATGCTGCCTGATGATGTTTAGTTTTCCACAGAAATAACAAGACATACCTAAGACTTTTATAAAAAGCTGGTAGATTATTAGACAGCCTTGGGAGATTGGCCGTCCTCCTACAGATCCACTATACTGGATCGAGCCAACGACCCATCACATCTCATTCGCCCTCTCGACCACTTAGCTACATCATACTCCATCAAACATTACGACGACCAGAATCTGAACACCAAACATTTCCATATTGTTTAACGACGTAAGAATCGGCCAGGACAAAGGAGGGGACGGTAAGGTGGACCAGTTGGCTTAGGCCTACGATTTTCAGGGAGCCTATTCCCCTTTAGTATTTAGAACTGATTACAACAATACTTAGTGAGCAGTCTGAAATGGGGATCTACATTTCCCATCTGGCCCGGGCCAATTACCAGCTCTGCACGGGGTTGCGTAAGAATGTCCAAAAAGGAGCTCAAGGTCATTTTGTACTATTTGTAAGGCGATGGAGTTTTCTTCTCCATTTTTATCGTTTTACAGTTTCTAATAACGCCTGGTCTCATCTGTCAGCCCTCACAGGTATAAGTTACTTATTAACAAAACCACGATGCCTTGCACGCTTACATCACTAGTGCTGATAACTCTAATAGTGGTTATAAAATTGTATGTGTAGAAGGAAGTATTATGTCTTGCCGCTCTCACGAACAAAGCGGTCACTTATATGTCCATTAAATAGCATTCTTTTTTTAATGTGTTTTTGTGAGTACTTACTTTGTTATACACGGTATGAAATAAAAATATTTCAATTAATCTCTTGAGATTGGAAAGCTATAAAATCATGCTCAGATGTGCAAGGTCATGCATCCTAATTTACTAAAGACGTGCAAGAGTGCGTTACGATGCTTAAAACACGTAGTCTGAGAGTGTCATTATATCGACCACATAGAAATTGAACAAGATTGTTATCATGTTCAAAACCGTATATCTACATACGACTCCATGGTACAGTAGCGGATCCAGGGACTCTTGGGGTCCGGATCCCCCTTTTTCCTCGTATATTGTTTACATTTTAAGAGTGGTAAGACGTGAAAATTAACCATTATCCATCAAATATGGACCCCCTCCTCCATACCTTTTCAGAAATCCTGCATCCGTGCTTTTGATAGTATGTCAGCGAAGCGGTGACAGCTTGCAGTCGTGAAAGACTTTAAAACCAGATATGAAATAGCGACTGTTGATGAGAACATATGCACCAAAGATTATTATCCAAAGATATACCCTAGGTTCGTTATGCCTGCAAACCGGATCAATATAACGTTTCTTTATTTGTTGTTTGTATTATCTAGTATGACACTGAAATCAGTACCACTATAACCTGTGATATGACCCTGCAAGCTCTATAATAATGTTAACATCCTAACATTGTCTTGGATACATTTTTATCCTGATGCACTTCAAAATGATGACCAGTCATACTGGCAAATCATACACTTCACCATGATAACGGAAGATGCTAATCTACGGTCAAGTTATATAAGATCTCTAGAATTGTTGTATTTGTCACATCATGATCAAACCCAGATTATACAGATCACATTTACTGATGCCATCCCTTATTTCTTTCCATCAGATTACATGTACTATTGTTTAGTTACGTTTTATGACTGTGCATTTATTTATTTTTTAACGACACAGTTAGAGTACATGGATTTATTAATCAGCGGCTATTGGATGTCAAACATTTGGTTATTTTGACACGTAGTCAAGTGTGATCCAGCCTCCAACGGGTTTTGAACCACTGTCATCAGTTTGAGTGTCCGATGTTTGACCATTGGACTACCGAGGCTCCATTGTGTGACTGTAAAAGCCGATCACTATAATATTTCTTTTGTTTGCTTGTGTTACGTTATATGACCAACTTAGAGAACCTGGTAATTATGAAGACTGGCAGGACACAACATGATATTTCATTAAAGTGTATATCAATGTCTTCTTCTCTTGCTAGTGTTGCATCTGGCTGTTGTCAGTCACACTTTAAATGGGCACAGATACCACTGTGGCCCATAGACGACGGTGGCCTGCTTTCTGTGTGAATCTAGGTTTGGATATAACCTGACTAGACTTGGAGACAATGTCTCATGACCGGCCTCGGTGGCGCAGTGGTTAAGCTGCCGGTTTCACGGTTGGTAGGTACTGGGATCAAATCTCATTCGAGGCATGGGATTTTTATTCTTGATACCGGATCCATCCCAGAGTGAATGTTCCGTAAATACTCAATGGGTAGGTGTAAGCCACTTACACCTATCAGTGATCTATAAATAGTTTATCAAAGGCTGTGGTCCTGTCTTTGGGAAAGCGCATATAAAAGATCCCTTGCTGCTAATCGACAAAGAGTAGCGGGTTTCCTTTAATGACCATGAGGCACAGCATACCATATGTCAAACACCTAATAGCTGATGAATAAACAATGTTCAAAGGTGTCGTTAAACAAACAATTCTTTCCTTATTTCTCATGAATTTTCAATATCTGTTTTATGGGTGGTCTTGTTTTTCTGTCAAAAGCAAAATGAATTTGTAACTTAACCTATTAAATGAAGCTTTATTAGCTAAACATGTGAAATGGTTAACACGTTTGTTCGGTACTTTGTTTGTTTTGGGGTTATTTATATAAAATTCCACAAAAGGATGGCGTTACAATTCTGCACCTGCTCCCATTTAAGTGATAGTAGTTGTTTATGTTTCTAACTTACATTCCTACGTAGAATAAATCAAACATGACGTGTTTTCTTTCTAACCTGTTTTGTGTATGTTATCAAGATGTAGATGTACTTAAATCGTATAACTATCCATCTCAGTTGCTGAACCTCTGCAAAAGAAAGTTTATACGCCTCAATTGAATGCTAATCCCGTGTGAGGGTCGAGTGTCGCAATTTCTGCTGAGTAACGTTATGGACGAGCTCTCGAGTGTCAAAACCCAAGTCACGCAATGCGGAGAAATGTTTAATTTGACAGAACTTGCAAGTCTGTTTGTGCATCTCTAAGATTAATTACAGTTTGTGTCATTCTTGAGATTAATTACAATTTGTATTCAATAATGTATACACAGGTTCCAGTAGCGGATCCAGGGGGTCCCGGGGGTCAGGACCCTCCCTTTCCCCCCCCCCTTCCATTTCTCGATTTTCTTTTTACCTTTTACCAAGTGGAAGGATGTGAAAATTAACAATTTTTTTCTCCTTTTCTATTCACTCATCACTTTTGGACACCCCCTTTCAGAAATCCTGCATCTGGGTCTGGTGTCTGTGCAGCCGGAGGGGCAAGGGGGAATTTGCCATCCCTCCCCCCCCCCCACCCGATAATGAGCGGCACATTTTATTTGTGACAATATTTTCATTTAATGAGTACTTTGTAGGCGCCCTTCAAATGACTGATGGCGCCCCTATTTGGTCTTGACCCCCACCACATATTTAAACAGTGCGCCGGCCTGGTACATATTTGAAATAATTCGTTTTTGTTGAAAATACCCGACATGACAAATAATGGTTGTGCATATTTAACAAACGTTCAAAGTTTCAACTGCTGACTGTACTCTGTGTGTTGTTCCCAAAATGGTACAGTATCCATACTGCGGAAGTAGAATTCCTGACTAAAGGTTTATTAGGACGGTGTCAGGCGTCATCGCTGTTCTTGCAGTGATTTAAGAGTGCAGGCATCGTGGTTTTGTCAGTTCTTACTCTGTATAGTGTATAGATATGGTTTCTACAAAGAAAACTATTATATTTTTAGAGTTTAACTTGTTTTGGTGCTTATATTACAAACACTCTATTTTCTATTGTTGGCAGCCAACTCAGCTGTCAAGACTCTGTGAACAGGACAGAGGTTAATGTTAGAGGGTGAGATGAAACCCACTACCGACACATAGTCCATTTGTTTTATGTGAATTGGTACAGTGCACAATTATTTATGTGGCAACTTTTACAGCTTCTTCCATTTAAATTGGGTTTTATGCTAGCTTGGACAGAGTATCTGTTTACATAGAGCTCTCAAATTGAAATGTGATTTAAACTTAATTTTGCTTTAGACATTTGTATTAGACCTCGAATCCACTGTACAAGACATTTTTATATGTGCAATGCAACCATCTGGTATCTCTCTTTCTTTCTTTCTTTCTTTTCTCTATCTCTTTCTATTTTCTCTCCCTCTTACCCTATCTCGCTTTCTTTATCTCTCTCTCTCATTTATTTATTGCACGCAAATCGACAGAACATGTGGCGTGGTAATAATCATCGCGTAGCAATGTTATTGATATACGATTCTGACTTTCGTAATTCGACAGTAGATTAAGAAAATTGTTATTTTCACTTCATAGACAGCCGAATAAGGAACACAATAATGTGAGCCAACATTACCCTAAACTATGATGTAATGTTAAAATTAGCATTTTTATGATTTATGTAGCGGACAGTAACAAGTCGACTGTTGACGAAAGTTGTTGTTGGTTCTTTTTGTTGGGTTTTTTGGGGGTATGTCTTTGGTTGTTGGTTTTTTTCCTTTTCTTTTTTATGTTTTTTTTCTTTCTTTTTGTGCGTTTGCGATAAACAGTTAAATCCATGTCATATCAAGTTGATAATCAGCCTCAGGCAAGAATTGCGAGAACACTAACAACTGACCGTCAAGTTAAGCAAAAACAGCCATCTGGGATGTGTCCGCCCAGCAGTAATTCAATTCTAATAGCTACGGTCAATCAGTTGTATATCTAAGGACGATCAGAGCAAAAAGTCAAGTTCTTCATAATGAAGAGGCATCTTCAAAGGCGATCTTTATAATGACGTGGACACGACAAGACGCTGTATAGAGCTATCTCGGTATATCGCATCATGGGCATAATGTCGGGAGACTTCTACCGGTATTAGCACGACCATCTCCATCCATCATCTATGTATCATCACCTTCAGCGGCCTGGCAAACATTTCTTTCTTCTGTGCTTATTGGAATTAGTTCTAAGTGCATGGGCTCTTTCCTCCCATTAGGTGACTGAGTCGATTACAAAACCGTCCAATAATATGCTTTGATTTGGCTTAATCCAATATCGGGGATACCAAACTGGCGTCATTTCTCGCCTGTCAAAATTTAATTAAGCCAATATGACACGTTCTTTTCATATCGTACGGGGATCTGTTTGGCGCTGTCTTGTATTTTTAAGAGAGCCATGCTGAATTAGATTAATTTCTCACTAACCTGACATAAACCGCAAGGTTTTTGAGGTCACTGTGGCGAAAAATACCGTTTGATAATAGATGTGTGTTTTGTTTGTAAAACTGTTTGTGTTCGATGTGGGGATAATTCATGTGTGGCTGGGATGAGTGTAAGGTGATGCTCAAGGAAGAACTAAGGATGTCAATCAGGATTAATTTTTATCTAATTTCACACCAAATCATACTGTTATGATAAGAAACGGGACTTAATAGATTCTATTTAGAAGGGTATCGTTATAAAATCAGATTACCAACATATGTTAAATGGTCTTTTATAGACTATCATTTTAAGAGAGAGGAAAATATGAAAGGTCGTGTAAAATAGGTATCGACTGTTACAACGAAAGCAGTGCGTGTATATAGAAGAAAACTATCGTATTAAATGATATATTATAATACAATTGTATAGTATGAAAGGTCCTTTAAAAAAAGTGTCGAATGCTACTATGAAAGCAGTATATGTATACAGAAGAAAAATATCTTATTAAATGAGATCTTATTATTATCACGAATAAGTGACTTTAAAACAGAATTATCAGAAACACAACAGATGTCTTCTAAAACGTTAAAATAAGTAAATATACATGAGACTATCTTAGTCCTGTGCGTTGCTGTAAAACCATAACAACGTGATGTTCATTTCAAAATTTAAAAGATGATAATTTAAAATTATATCTGTTATGGGAAAACCCCAGTATTTTTAAAACAAAAAATACATATGATAAAATTCAGTATTTTGTTATGTGCGTATAATCTCTATAGACGTGAGACTGTTTACTCTAAATTCGAAGTGCAACACAATGGGATTTTTATGTTTTGGGAATTGATAAAATTACTTAATATGTGGAAATATATCACTTTATGAAAATTGCCGTTCTGATGTTTTCTCTTCTGCATAAATACAGATTTTCTTTAAAATCAATAAATAACTTATCTGTTAAATATAGTAGACCTTTTTAATATCGATTGTTTCAATTTCTATGTTATTTAGAACAAAAGTTTATATGTTTATTATGCTAAAATATAATTACCAAAACAAAATACGCACGAACGCACGCACGCATGCATACACACATACATGCACACAGACATGCACGTATACACCAAACAAACAGCTTGCATATAACATGCATACAAACTTTGTAGAACCAGTCTGTATAGTGTATATTTTAGATAAATATTCATAAAAATTATGGATGAAAAATCGTGTTTTGTGATTTTAAACTCGGCCAAAGAATTTATTATTTCCATATACACATACCACACATACATATTCACGTACAAACAAATTAAAAGCGCACAACCGACATTGTACAGAAAATAAACGTCCATAAACACTGTACATGTAAAAACATGCTTTGTGGTTTTAAAATCGGCCAAAGACATGACATTATGTTTTTATGAATGAGATGGACTTTTGAATGACCGTAATAATTATATGGGAGTGTCACGTTTTTGGGTCGCCCCTCGCTAACTCTGAATGGGGATGAATTTATGAATGGACGTGGGGACATTATCATCAATTTACGGATGCCATCTTTTTATTGCCTATTCTGCCCGCTAATAAACGGGTAACGCTATCTACATCTGGGTGTATGGGGTATTCAGCTAAATGCTGGGGAGGATGTACGGGTGAGTGAATGATGTTGGCAGGTCGCATCACTTTGTATACGCGTCAAACACTTGTATATATACACCTGTATATAGATAAAACTCGATATGTATATTGTAAAGTTATGCAAATCGCGTTCGTTATGTGTTAACACGAGTGAATGAATACTCGTATGTATTATTTTGTTATAGTATCTTTTTATTATTTTTTAATCGGGTCTCATATTACACCCATATATTTTTAAAAATTGGTGTGCGATTATAAATTTCTGTTTACACGAAGTCAGAATGGAATCAAAAACATATTTGTCTTCTGCTGACTTGCCTGCCTGCTCCCTGGCCTGCCTCCCAGCTTGCTACCATGCCTCCTGGCCTACCTGTCTGCCTGCCTCCTGGCCTACCTGTCTGCCTGCCCCCTGGCCTGTCTCCCAGCTTGCTAGCATGCCTCCTGGCCTACCTGTCTGCCTGCTGACCTGCCTGCCTCTTGGCCTACCTGTCTGCTTCCTGGCCTGCCTGTTTGCCTCCTGGCCTACCTGTCTGCCTCCTGGCCTACCTGTCTGCCTGCCCCCTGGCCTGCCTCCCATCTTGCTAGCATGCCTCCTGGCCTACCTGTCTGCCTCCTGGCCTACCTGTCTTCCTCCTGGCCTACCTGTCTGCCTCCTGGCCTACCTGTCTGCCTCCTGGCCTACCTGTCTGCCTGCTGACCTGCCTGCCTCTTGGCCTACCTGTCTGCCTCCTGGCCTACCTGTCTGCCTCCTGGTCTACCTGTCTGCCTGCTGACCTGCCTGCCTGGTGGCCTCCTGGCCTGCCTGTTTGCCTGCTGACCTGCCTGCCTCCTGGCCGGCCTGCTGACTTGCCTGCCTCCTTGCCTGCTTCTCAGCCTGCCTTCTGGCCTGTCTGCACGCCTAGATATTTTGTCATTTTCTAGCTGTATTGCTCGTATTTCTGGCTGCTGAGTGTTCCGTTCATTGATATAGAGATTTTTTTTCTCTACATCCGTCGTTTCCTTCTTCAATTCTATCGTTTTTCCGTTCGTCCGTCCGTCCCTTCTTAGGCCTCACTGTATATTATAAGGGGAGTCCGAACAGTTACCATTTGATTCAAATCGTTTTATCATTCTTCCTTTCATCCGTTTATCTATCGGCCCGTCCGTTTCTTGTCTGTCTCTCTTTCTCTCTCTGGCTATGTGTCTCTCTTTCTCTCTCTCTATGTATGTCTGTCTGTCTCTCTCTTTCTCTCTCTCTCTTAGTATTTATATTTATCCTGGGACATAGTCAGAGAGAAAAACGCCGAGGTAAACCCAGAAGCTGTGAGCTTGAACCATGTGGATAATTAATATTAGTATCATGGGGAAAAAAATAAAAAAGAACTGCGGAAATTCCAGACGAGTCAAGTGCCGCGTCTGCTTCATGCTGGCTACGCTAGTTATCTCTCTCTCTCTCTCTCTCTCTCTCTCTCTCTCTCTCTCTCTCTCTCTCTCTCTCTCTCCATCTGCCTCTTAATCAAACTCTGTGACTGTCATTCTCTCCCATTTTAACTCCACCCCCCCCCCCCCCACCCCCTTCCACACACACACAGACACAAACACGCACAGACAAACACACACACGCACAGACAAACACACATACAGATCATTCCCATCCTGTTTACAGGTTAGGGCGACCACCCTCTGTTTGACAAATAACATCCTGGCGTTGCTTCCGTAACGGTTTGTTAACAATGTTTTATCACAGCCCGAATTGTCCGCTAGAAACAGTTAGCAAATTGTTCAAGCGAACAAGGGACAGGAAGTATGCCTTATTGTGTCTAATCTTCTAGACATTCCTCTTCCAATTGCCAAGTTACAAATAGAGCAGAAAGAGCATGACTTAAATACAATTTGTTTGTTTATTATATATATAGGTAAACCAAAACCTGTTTTAAAAGTCGTGTCTTCAAAAAAGGCTACCTGCTGTATTTTTAAATTAGCTGAATTTCCAAGAGTACTTTTCAACAAGTTGTGGGATGAATGAATGGCAAGTATATGATGTTGCGGTTTCCAAGGTCTGTTAAACCACAAAGAGAAAAGTACTTTACAGATACAGTTTCAAATTCTCATTTTAACTTTTTTTTTATTTTTACTTTAAAAAATTCGCAAGAATTAAAGATAATGCCATCTGCTACGCTGATACTCCTGTTATTTAATATCAAACGTTTCAGTCACTGGTCCGAAGATATATAGAAGACAAAAATGGTGGCGTTGTTTCTTTTAGACCTATTGTATATGCTTACGTTTTATTAAGGTTCAGCTGCCTGTTTAGGTCAAAGGAAGCCCGATATCGTCTACTTTGTACAAATAAAAACACTTAGATATAGTTTAAATTAGTTCATCTAGGTGTAAATTAGAATTGTCTTTTCAGAATGTTAGAACACATTAATATAACATACACAGATTTCTAAATGAGTTCCCATACGATTGTGTTAATATTATTACGAGTGTGTTCTCTGTGGTGTACGGACAATTGCTCACCGGGCGTTTGCTAACCAGACAATTCCTCACTTGCTCACTGGACAATTGCTCACCAATAAAGTGAGAAATAGGACAATTGCTCACCTCTGTTTTTTTTATTTTTATAAAACACAATTGTCCAATGAGCATCTGTCCTACTTTCGTTTTCAGTCGTACATCATTAACTAAAGCGAGTGATATACAGTTAATATAAACTAATATAAACTATAAGTTAATATATCATATGGAAATGAGTATAGCATTATATTTACAACATCGAGTAAAATGATGTTTATATATGTTGACTTTCGTTTACGAAGAAAACATACGCCAATTCCGTTGCCATGATTCAAATAAGCTGTCGACGATACAGATCAGATATAAGATAAAGGTGTTTTAAAAGACCCAAAACAGTAAATAAATATCCGCTATTAGGGGTAAATATAATGAATATTCTAAAACAAAAAAATCAGTCGTAAAATGTATACAATTGATGGAGAAAAATAATTAACATAATAAATACGATTATGGTAAAATAAAAACAATAATATATCATAGATTGTAAAATACATTTGTCATTAGAATGACGATGTAATGAACGTTCAAAAGATTGAATGTAAAATATTCCATGAATATCTTCCCTCACCGCAGTGTGATGTATTGTGCTTACATTTTCAAATATCATAAACCTGGTTCGTCCCTCATTTTAGCATCAGGCCTGAAACTAAAATCAATTTTAAATGTGCAGACAAAGTATTTGTGTACGTACGTAATGGGATTTACGGGTTTTTGGGGATCGGACAAGGTGATTGTTATCATTTTTGGGGTGGTGGCTTTTTTTATTATTATTATTTTTTTTTTATTTTTTTTTTATTTACATTCATGTTTATAGCTAATTAAGGTTCATGCACAGATTTCAGCTTCATATACTGTCTTTCCAGTGTTAGAAGGAGATACGAAACCTGCTGTTAACGATAAGCAGAAGGATTTTTTATATGCTCTATATCACAGACAGGAAAGTACAAATCATGGCTTTTAATAAATCATTTGTGGACCTCTGTGCACCTACCTTCTGAGCTTTGCGGAGCATTCATACTGGAACCGGTAATAAGATTAAAAATATTATACCTCGTCTGAGATTTGATCCTAGTATCTACCAGCCGAGAGGACGATAGCCTAATCACTAACACATTAAAGTTTTAACCATAATAAATCAAGATGTACGCTGTCATTAAATGTTCATCGTTTGGCCTACGGATATCAAATCGTTAACCAATTTTGGGCATGGGTACACAAGAAAGCAAGGTGTTTTTCCGCGGTTATAGGGCGTGCCACTTTTTGTTGAGGTTTCTTTAAGACCAGATTAATGGACAATCGAATCTTGAATACCACTACCAACTGACAATGTACATCTCGTGAAAAAATCTCAAAGAATAACTTATTTAAGCTTTAATTTGTGATCATAAATCTTCTAAATGTTTATTATATGAAAAGTTATGTTTGTAATCCGATATCCGGAAAGACAACAGGATAAATATTGAGTTGACACTTGAATTTAGTACATCATTAACTTGTATCAAACGAATTGTCCTTTTGGGGGTCTGCGATGGAATATGATGCTTCGAGTGAATTAAGCGTTTATCAACCTTGTTCCAGGTCGCTGGATACGAGGTTAATACTTCGTGAAAGGAGTAGTTTCTCCGTCATATTATACGCTAGGTTTCTCTATTTTTAAGAACCCCCCAGGGGTTTGAGTCCTCTTGTTCCGACACCACGGCCAAAAGAAAGGAATTGAGATTTATGACGCTTCGTTTTATGTCAGCTAATCGTGTATTCAGCTTTGATAAATATCATTTACGTTCATGTGGTAAGCTAAGCTGTACAATTGTTGAAACCATTCATGATTAAGTTTTCAAATTTTTTATTCAAACTCTGCACTATCATATTTCTAACAATATGGTCACAGTATTGTATTGTCGATTTTGACATTCATATAAACTAACGGGCAAAATAAACGATACCAAAAATAATCAGAAATATATGTCCATGTCCTCTCTTGCTTAAGGCTTCTGCAGATTTTGTTTTCATCGCTGCTTAAATTAAATTATGGTATTTATGTCGATTATACATCTGTTTTGCAAATGCAAATGTTATTTTCAAAGTTTTGAATGGTTCCTCGTAGTTATATTTAAATTATCCTTGGTATCATTTCTTTTGCCAGTTAGTTTATATAAGTTGGTGAAATATTTGAACATTTCCAATGACTTTACGATTTTGGAAAACAATTAAGGTATATTGTAAGGTATATTTTAAGGTATATTGTAAGGTGTTTAAATTTAATATTTAGTAAACCACAAAAACGCAACCACACTCTCTAAACAGTTCATAGGTTTCAACAGTCAGTTCTCGTAACTTTTTATTTTACGTAGTCTATGAGGACTGCTATTTTAGCCATTTTGAATTTAAAATGTATTTAGAAAAATAATAAAACTATCTGGCAAATAACATCGTTTGAGGCATGACGACACGTTTTAATACTTGGCGTGGAGGCAGGATTTTTGAAAGGGGCGGGGGCGTCCAAGTCTGAAGGGTGAATAGGACAGGGCAAAAATGGTTAATTTTCACGTCCTTCCACTCGGAAAATATATATGTAAAAAAAAACCTCCAGGATCCCCTACTGAACACAAATTTTTATGTATAATAGATATCCGATATATATATTTTTTGTGTGTGTGCTAATGGTTATATGCGTATTTGGCACATTTAGTGTGTATCGTTATTAAGAAATTCCAAAACATCGATTTCCACAATCTTCGGCCCTAACTTTTTAATTCAAAATGGCTAAAGTGGCAGTCATCATTATGACGTAATAAGAATGTTTTACTGTAGAATGGACTCACATCTAGTAGGTACTGGGATCAACTTTCATTCCAGACTTGGGATTTTTAATCTCAATATCGGTTCTAACCCAGTGTGAATGCTAAGTAAGGCTTAATGAATACGTGTATGCCACTTGCAAACAAACAAAACTATCCTTTCTACTACATGAATTTATGTTAAGTGACTCATCTGTAAATGGATATCGCTACACCTGGATTCAATATATTAAACAATTATTTAACAATCTAGGAATGACCAATATATGGATATCTCAAAAGATTTCATCCAAAGAACTACTTCTCAAACACATCAAACAAAGGCAGCACGACCAGTATCTTCAAACTTGGAATACTAATATTGTATCATCGTCTAGAGGGAAAACATATATCATTTTTAAAGACAACCTAATTTTAGAAACTACCTGACCACAATGCCAGAGAAACAGTGGATCACTCTGCTTAAATTTAGAACATCGAATCATCATCTTTCAATTGAAATAGGACGATGGAATAACACCCCTGTAGAAAATAGATTATGCGCATTATGTGACGCTAACGACATTGGAGACGTATATCATTATTTATACAATTGTGCCTTCTTTACAAATGCCAGAAAATCTTTTCTAAAACACTATTATTATTTAAACCCAAGCACCCTAAATTTAAAGAATTATTGACAAGTAAGAAATTAGGAATGCTTAGAAAAGTATGCAAATTAATTAAGGAAATTAATGACAAATTTAAGAGACCATAGCTTTTGTATTATACTCATTACTATTGACCCAGTATATATATATATTTATATACTTATATTATTCTATTGCTCAGCTCGTGCATTGAATCATTTATATTTATTATACTATTTATTATTCTCCTGTCATATCTTGTCATGCAAAACATATATTTATATTTATTATATTATGTATTATTCTCCTGTAAACCCTGTCCTATCTTGTCATGTAATACATATTACATATTATTCATGGTTCCCCATATTCCGTTGCCTTACGGCGTAGGAGTAATAATGTTCTGTTCTGTTCTGTAGCCTCCATCTAAAAAGCCTCCTTCCCCTAATAAGTGAACCGCTGCTGCCACTTAGCCTCGTTTGTGCTGTTTTCGTGAATGTCTTATTCTCGTGTATTCCGTCAAGTTTATAATTAAGAAAATTAATTTGTATCTTAATTGATAACTTGAAGACATACCCAACAAAACATTTCTCGATTTTTTTCTTTTCTTACCATATTACGAGTGGAAGGAGGTGAACATTTACAATTTGTTCACCTGTTCACTCAATACTTTTGGACCTCCCCCTTTTCAGAAAGCCATATTTGGAACCACCATTTAGACATCCTGCATCCGCGCCTGTAGAAAAAGTTAATGGAATTACTGGTATTCTTTGCTTAATTGTGCAAATGTGTTTGCTTAGAAATTATTGAATGCACCATGAAGGGTAAATGTCAATATAAATATACACGAGTGTGTGTTT
>JAULBS010124169.1:0-13903 GCA_032355785.1 Symmetromphalus regularis | reverse complement strand
GTGTAAGTGGTATACACCTACCCACTGAGCCTTGCAGAGCACTCACTCTGGGTTGGAGCCGATACTGAGATTAAAAAACCCATGCCTCGACTGAGATTTGATCCCAGTACCTACTAGCCATGAGTCCAACAGCTTAATTACTGCACCACGGAGGCCAGTTTGTGTGGGAGTATGTGTTTTCTCTTAAGACCATGAATGACGAACACATTTGACACCTAATAAGAGGATCTGGGATGTAACTCAAACGGTAGCGTGTCTGCCTGTGAACTGGTCAGCAGTTGGATCGATCCTTCTCAGTGGAGCCATTTGCAGTTTGTGCTATTTTCCATTCCAACCAGTGGTCCACAACTGGTTTATCAAAGGCCGTGGTTTGTGCTATCATGTCTGTGGGACGGTGCATATAAAAGATACCTTGCTGCTTATCAGAAGGAGAAGCCTATGTGGTAGCAGCAGGTTTCCTCTAAAGACATATGTCAGAATGACCATATTTATGACGTCCAATAGCCGATGATCAGATCAATGTGCTCTAGAAGCGTCGTTAAATAAAACAAACTTTACGTAATAACAGCTGAATAAGCAATATGCTGCTCGGTGTCGTTAAACAAACTTATCTTCTCATTACTTTTGAGATGCTCCCTACCATCTCTGTGACTTGTTCATATTGGAATAATCAGATCACAGTTTGGATGTTGATTAATCTTTTGCCTGCCATACACTACTGTAATTATGATGTTTACAAAGTGCACAATGTGTAAGATAGATAGTCGTAATAAAAATAACTTTGCTGATTAAAATGATGCAGCTTGTTTTGACCTTGTTCTTATGTTTACATCAGTTTGACCAAAAACAAAAGACAACAACAAATAGCTATTGTTATGAATAGTTCCACCAGTAAGGCAGACTAGTTTCATAAACTTATTTCAGAGATTCAGATGGCATCGTACCAAATCACATGATTCTCAGATCAGAATTACAGTGCGCTGTCAAATCTATCCGAAATGAATGAAAACTCAGCTGTGATTGGTAGATATATGAGATAGAGGGTATTTGTGTAAATATTATTGCATATACCCTGTAATTTCATTAGCTTTTTTAGCAGAATAATTATTACATCAAAATAAAGTGACACTTAGTACTCGTGGCAAAAAAAAAATTGCATGTGACATTTTCTGGGGATCCAAGGGTGTCCAATGTAAACACCCTGTAAGTCGTTAAAATGCCATGTGACAGAATATTTTCTTTAAGTGATATTTAATGGCAGGCACCACTTTGTATGTGTGTATGCTGGCCCAATGGTTTGAAACATTGCTTCTATTACTTTTATTAAGAAATGTTACTATGGTTGTCAATGGGATATTATTTGGTCCTGTGTAACCTTCATGTGTACTCTCACTTTTCACTACATTCCCTGGAGTGTATTGTGCATTGTTTCAAATATGATAGCTTCTAAGTAATGATAAGCTTATCTTTCATAAATACCTGATATCTTGACTATTTTGATTATGATTCATGAGTGAAGTATTTCTCTATCTATGTATAATTCTTTTGCAAGCTGCCTTGTGCAACAGAGATGTCAACCTAGGACAACTGATACCTGTAAGACCATGACAGAGAATCCGTAAGATCTGGAAAAAAATCCTTACAAATTGTTAACATGATTGCAAAACACAGTTTTGGTATATATGTCCTGACAAAACATCCAAAGGAAAATAACAAAATACAACATGTTCAGACACAGATCATATATTTCCCACATGCTTCTCAATTTGACTTTGGAAAGAAACAGCCAAAAATGTGTTACGTGCATGTTCAGAATGGCATTAGCAGGAGAGTAGTTCGTGCACGTGACAGAGCACAATGGGTAAATCTCATCGTGTTCAAGTGCGGTAAAATCAGTGCTATTTTTAAATATTTCGTGGCTGACGTGATAATTTTATTTTTGTCAAAAACAAATATCTGTAATGATTGCTTCGTATGCCTGTAAGCCTGTGCAATTCGCAAAAATCTGTGGTTCATATTTCTCTATTTGTGTATATTTTAGATTTCAGTAACATTTGAAATTGTAGCAGTATCTGCTGATGAAGTGGCCTGTTGGCACAGTGTATTTTTTGTACTACAAGTTTATAAAGGGGTTGTCAGTGTTCCCACAGTAATTAAAAACCCAGAAACGTTTTGAAATTGGCAAAATACTTATCAAGGGCCTTGAAAAGTTAAAAAGTTTGTTAAAACTGAAGTCATGAGAAAGTTTGGAAATTTCTGCATTGGCAGAGAGGCTTTTGTTTATGCTTATTAGAGTGTGAGAAATCACTTCCTGTAATGCATTATGTTCCTGAAAACTATGTTTTTCACCATTGAAAGTCTTTGATTTTTTTCTTCCCTGAACAGTATAAACCCTGTCTTTTTATGCAGGTAGAACAAAGAGTTTTTACAGATTTCAATTTTAGCTCATGGCAGACTGATGCATCTATACATTTTTACAGATTTGTGTGCAAAAATGTTTTGAAAAATCTTAGAAAAGTTTAGAAATTTGATTCTTAAAAGTCTGCTGGAACTGGGTTATTTTTTTTATATCTAGATGCCTACATCAATTATAGAGATACCATTTGACTACATTCATAAATTCAGAGGGCCTAATGCTTTTTTCTGGATATTTTTATATTTTGAACTCTTCAAGTTGGTATAGCTCAGATCTGTTCTACACATTCAGCATTCTCAGAAGTTACAGAATAACTACATTTATGAGAAAGATTCTTGTTTTATTGTTATATACTCAACCAAAAAAGAAAGTATGCATGTTGAAATATTTTTGTATTGGTCACAATGATGGTCCATTGGGAGCGAATATATGTGAAACTTGTGATATTACTGCACACACGCACACACGCACACACACACACCTCCTTCAAAATGGTGTGGTTATCTAATTCCAGAATTCCTGCCATGAATGTATTCCCGGTTTATGAAATAAATGAATTGATTACATGAATACTTTATTTTTGGTTGAGTATATTTAAGAAGTTTTCCAAAAGGGGAGTGGGATGTAGCTCAAATGGTAGCGTGTCTGCCTGGGAACTGGTTGGTCATCAGATCGATCCTTCTCAATAGACCCATTTGCAGTTTGGGCTATTTTCCATTTCAGCCAGTGGTCCATAATTGGTTTATCAAGGGTCATGGTATGTGCTGTCCTGTCTATGGGACGGTGCATATAAAAGATCCCTTGCTGCTTATCGGAAGGCTTAGCCTATGTGGTAACAGCAGGTTTTCTCTAAAGACACATGTCAGAATGACCATATGTATGATGTCCAATAGCTGATGATAAGATAAAAATTAATGTGCTCTAGAGGCATCGTTAAATAAAACAAACTTTACATGCATACTTTCTTTTTGGTTGAGTATATTTAAGAAGTTTTCCCAAAAAATCTTCTTATTTTACGCCGAAGGCAGTATGACCTACATGTACTGAACTTTGTTTATGATTTGTCTTCATAAAGTGACACAATAACTGTATTTATGACACAGATAAAAAATATTGTTATCGTTTTATGGTTTTATTTTAGATATTTGTCTTTAAAAATCTTATGGTTCAGATTGGAACTGAACTTTTGAACTTGGTTTATGATTTGTCTTCATAAAATGAAAAAATAACTGTATTTATGACACAGATAAAAAATATTGTTATTGTTTTATTGTTCTATTTGAGAGATTTCTCTTTAAAAATCTTATTTTAAACACTTAAAATCAGTGAGTATGGTTCAGATCAGAACTGAACTTTAAACATAGTTTGTCTTCATAAAGCGTTTGTCTTCTTTATTTTAGACATTTAAACAAATCTTATTTTAAAACTTAAAATCAGTGAGTATGGTTTAGATATGAACTGAACTTTGAACTCATGTTTACTTTTGTGCAGGGGGTGTCATTAAAGGTATAGACACACAGAATTTAAGGGGCTTTCTGCTCTAAATTTTGATTACAAATGAAACTTACATGCATTTGTTAAACTAGATCTCATTTTCATATCACACACATTTTAACTGAACCATGGTATAAAGAATTCCATGTCAAGTCGATCGATTTTTTTTCACATTTAAACATTTCAAATTTCAAGATCAGAACACTTTGTATTTTTTTGTTGAAACATTTCCGCCACTGGAATGTTCCGATTGAACTGCCTCACTTTTATTGTTCTATTTTAAACATTTTATAAATCTTATTTTAAAATTTAAAATCAGTGAGTTGGGTCCAGATTTGAAATGTACTTTAAACTTTATTTCTAATTTGTCTTCATAAAGTGACTCAATAACTGCATTTATGACACAGATAAAAATAATATTGTTATTGATTTATTGTTCTGTTTTAGACATTTAAAAATCTTATTTTAAACACTTAAAATCAGTGACAGCAAATCTATACTGAACTTTGAACATGTTATTTTTGTTTAACACTATTCAATCAGTCGTTTTATTCTGTTTAAAACATTTTAAAAAATCTTTAAAAAAACATTTAAAATAATCTTATTTAAAAACTTAAAACCATTGAGTAGATTCCCAATCTGTACTGAACTTTGAACATGTTATTTTTGTGAACCACTATTCAATCAATCGTTTTATTATTCAATTTTAGACATCTTATTTAAAAACTTAAAACCATTGAGTAGTTTCCCAATCTGTACTAAACTCAACTGGGTGTAATGTTCTGTGAAGTGTCGGAATCACCACTGGCTCTGCTTGTTAGTGTGTTGTAAATTGGTGAGTGACTGGTTCTCAAGTCGGAGAAGATGATCAGGAAGTCGTTGATCTCCATCGGGTGACAGAAAACCCCACACTTCATCATTCTGTATGAGCAGCTGACACATCATTGGGGGTTCATTTTATATCGCCATACTGCTGGCATAAATTTGCAAGTTTTTTTGTTTTTTTAATCAGTAGCAATGATGGGCATAAACTTGAAGAAGAAACAAATTGAAATTTTCAGAAGCTGATTAGTATAAATTTGGAAGTTTGTTTTCGGTTTTAAATCAGCAAAAATGATGGGCATGAATTTGAACAATTTTATTTTGGAACTGTTTTGAAATTGATTGGAATAAATTTGGAAGTGTTTTTGGTTTTTAATCAGCAATGATGGGCATAAATTAGAATTTTTTTTTTTTTTAAATGTTCTGAAACTGATTGGTATAAATTTGGAAGTTTGTTTTTGGTTTTAGTTAGCAGCAATGAAGGGCATAAAATTGAAAGATATTTTTTATTTTTTAAACTGATTGGTATATATTTGGAAGATTTAAGGAAATGGTTGAATGATATTTTTTTAATGATCTGTTGCTATTGATGGGGTAGGATATAATCAATTTCTTGAAAACCTTTTGTCACTGCTGTTTAAAAGTAAAGTTTGTTTTATTTAACGTCGCCTCTAGAGCACATTGATTTTTATTTCATCATCGGCTATTGAATGTCACTCATATGGTCATTTTGACATATGTCTTTAGAGAAAACCCACTGCCGCCACATTGATTTTCGATAAGCAGCAAGGGATGTTTTATATGCACTTCGATGAATCAGTTGTGGACCACTAGTTGGAATTGAAAATAGCCCAAATTGCAAATGGATCCACTGAGAAGGATCGATCGGTTCACAGGCAAACACTCTACCATTTGAGCTACGTCCCGCTTGCTCACTGCTGTTTAGTCACATGGACATAAATTTGAAAGACTTTGTTTTTGGACTTTTTTAAACTGATTGGTATAAGTTTGGAAAATTAAAAAAAGCGTTACATGATATCTTTTTAATGATCTGTTGCCACTGATGGGATAGGATATACTCAACTTTTATGTACAACTTTTATCATTGCTGAATACCTGACACACATTCATGAATACCGACTCTTACACTCATGTATCAAATACCATTCCAGGCATTGAGTTCAATATCATACTCAATGTAGAGGTGTACAACCATAAGGTCACCCAAAAATGAACATTTGTTTTGTCCAAATGAACATCCATTTTGACTTTATATGTCAAGATTTTAAAATTTATCATTGGAGTAAATTTTGACATTGTAGTATTACCATCGGATGGACTGGATCATCTAAATGTTTCCTTGGGGATTAAAACAAATATTTGTGACTATTCTTTTAGCATATACTTTTTTTTGTCCTGAATGTACCTGTAAAAGATTCCTTGTTGCTAATTAAACTAGTACTCTGTGCAATCCCTGAAATTGCCTGTGGCAATCAGCAATGACGTGGAGATTGCCACAGAGTTTTTCTTTTTCTGTAGCACTTCTTTGCAGCAGACTATTTTTTTTCAAGGTGTATTTTTCTTAGCCAACTCTTGAGTTGGAAATGTGTAAACATTACAATTGCCATTAAAAATTCCATGGGCACTATTTCTGTACAGCATTTATTTTGCTGTGGACATTTTCTTAATTGCAGAAGTTGTCAATGTGATGTCAACTTGTTTCCTTTATCAAACTAATTCTGTAACCTATGTGTCCTGTGTGGAGGAGTTGAATGACCGAGATTGCATGCTTGAACTTTGATTGGACATAAGCATGGAAAGATAGTGGTATCATATGACAGCTTGGGGAATAGTTGGACATTCAATTTACAGTGTCAGTACAAATTGTTTGTGAGTGAGAGCCAAGATTACATCGTTATACATCTTTAAGTTGTTCATTAGAAACATATAAGGTGATCAGCCCAAGAGAATATTTCAGTCTGTTATTGTCTGAAAACTATGTGGCCTGACAGTGCTAAAAATCAGGTCCTATGTACTTTAACATCATTTTACAAGAATGCTTTTTAGGAAAGTTATAAGGTGATTGGCCCAGGCCATGGGTATAAAATGAGGGGGGATAGGATAGGTGGGACATGACCCCCCACATTTTAGCTGGGGGGATGTCTATATAATTATCCCTCCCCACTTTTAGCTTCAACATTTTAAAATTAAAATTCCGTAATAATAATCTTCATCAGTATTTCTCTTTATTGTATCAAAGTAACACTTCGCCATGTCGTCTTAGCGCAGATGTACCGAAGTAAACATAGGGTCTTTAATGGGTCTATAATAATGTCCCCCCCCCTCATTTTGGACACGGGGATGCTCCATTCCCCCCTTCTGGACAGAGTGGATGTTCAGCTCCCCCATTTCTAGGAAGCAATTTTTGCCCTTGGCCCAGGGTAAGTTTTCAATCTGCTACTGCCTGAAAACAGTGTCTAAGAATCAAGTCCTATGTACTTTAACATCATCCTTAAAGAATACATTTTAGGAAAGATATAAGGTGATTGGTCTAAGTGAACATTTCAATCTTTTGTGGTCCAGGGAAACATCCACACACACACACAATTACACACAAACATTGCAATCTTGTGTTACTACCTGAAAACTCCTATGTACTTCAACATCATCATTCAAGAATATTTTCTATGAAAGATATAAAGTGATTGGCCCAGGTTAGGTTTTCAGTCTGTTATTGTCTGAAAACTTTGTATGGCCTGACAGTGTCCAAGAATCAGGTTCTATGCACTTTTAAGAAATACTTTTTAAGAAAGATATAAGGTAATTGGGACACGGAAACATTTCAGTCTGTTGCTGCTTGAAAACTCTCTGTGACCTGATAATGTTTAAGAATCAGGTCCTTTGTACTTTGAGAATACTTTTTATTGCATTAGGTCCCTGTGGCCAATCATTATAACAGAATCAGTTGTATTACACAATGGCTTCTCTTAAAATAAAAGGAGTCGGATCTAGCTCAAACAGTAGCATGTCTGCCTGTGAACCAGTCGATCGTCAGATCGATCCTTTTCAGTGGAACCATTTGCAGTTTGGGCTATTTTCTGTTCCAACCAGTGATCCACAACTGGTTCATCAAAGGCCATGGTATGTGCTGTTTTGTGTATGGGACAGTGCATATTATAGACCCCTTGCTGCTTATCAATAAGAGTAGCCTATGTGGTGGCAGAGCATTTCCTCTAAAATATGTCAGAACGACCATATGATTGATGTCCAATAATTGATATTAGTGATAATAAAGATAAAAATCAATGTGCTCTTCAGGCGTCATTAAATAAAACAAACTTTACTTTTAGCTACTTCCGACAATTATTATGGAACAAACTTTCTATATTTATCCAATCTTCATCAAATATTTCTATTTATAAATCAGATTGAAGCAGCATTTATTAAAACATATAAATTCCTTTATGCCATATATGTACATAAATATATTTATCTTGATATTGACTCCATCCCAGAGTGTGTTTGACATTCTCCTTTCTACTCATTTTGTTGCTTTATCATTTATGTTGATCGTTTTAAAAGCCTAATTCACTGCTGCTTGATGCTGGAATTTATAAATAAAAGTAGATGAGAACCAGAAGTTAATTAAAAGAGATTTTGCAGTTGTATTCAGTATTATATCCAGATGCTTTTGTCTTGTAATATTTTGCTGCATGTTTGTACACATAGCTAAATGTTGAATATTAACCATTTAGGTCGGCCATCTTGTTCTCTGTAATCTTGGGAAGAACGTTTTGTTTTCCATTTTTGTCTTGAGGCACATCTTTTTTCTTTTTTTTTTCTTTTTTTTAAATTATTTTCTAAAAATATTTTTACAAATAAAATTACCCTCACACCCACCCTCACTGTTTATTTCTAAAATTTATCAATATAACCTTTTAGCTTTTATGTTAAAAACAGTATTTTCCAAAAGAATGGTTCCAAATTTAAATTGATGTTTTATGAAACATTTGATTTTTGTTTTTGATGTTGTAACTAATTGCTTTTTAAAAAATGTTTTGCAATTTTTTATTTTAACACAGTTGTATAATTCTGTTGGACACTAAAATTATATGAATATTTTTTTAATTATATAAATATTTTTAATTATTTTACAAAACGTATTAAACACAAAGTATGAATTCCTGTTTTGCAGGTGTGCCTCAAGCTTCTAAGCCCCCACCCCTGACCATGCTCAGCCCGGCAGGGTCAAAGGTCACTCGCAACACTGCAACTGTTCCACCGCTCAGCCAAGTGTCGCCTAGCAACGGGTTGACATCAGCCAGTGGTGATGCGGCACTGAGTGCCACTCGGACATCCAGTTTTGCGGCGGCACTCCGAAAGTTGGCACACCAAGCCAAAGACCCTGCCGGTACGTTCACCAAGTTCAGTGTGTTATATTGTTTGTGTCAGTAGTGTGTTCCGTGAATGAAATATTCTGGTGGAATTTAATTTCATGTTGAAAAAGTAAAGTTAAGTTTGTTTTATTTAACAATGCTCCTAGAACACATTGATTTTTATCTTATCACCTATTGGACATCAAACATATTGTCATTCTGACATATTTTTTCCCTTAAGCAGCATGGGGTCTTTTATATTCACTTTCCCGCAGACAGGACAGTACATACCACAGCCATTAACGAACCAGTCGTGGACCACTGGTGAGAATGGAAAATAATCCAAACTGCAAATGGGTCTACTGAGAAGGATGGATCTGATGACCTACCGCTTAACAGATGGACATGCTACCGCTTGAGCTATATCCCACTCTGGCTGTTGGATTTCAAACATTTGGTAGTTCTGACACGTAGTCATTAGAGTAAACCTACTACCTTTTTACATTAACAGCAGTTCTTTTATATGCACTTCACCCATTTGCAGTTTGGGATATTTTCCATTCCAACCAGTGGTTAACAACTGGTTCGTCAAAGGTCGTGGTATATGCTGTCCTGTCTGTGGGACGGTGCATATAAAAGACCCCTTGCTGCTTATCGGAAGAAGTAGCCTATGTGGTGGCAGCAGGTTTCCTCTAAAATACATATGTCAGAATGACCATATGATTGACGTCCAATAGCTGATGATCAGATATAAATCAATGTGTTCTAGTGTGTCGTTAAATAAAACAAACTACTAGCATATGCTACTACCTTTGATATATCAGTCATGAAGCACTGATTGGGATGGTGAAAAAAACAATCAGAGAATGAATCTGCTGATGGATTTGATCCCACAAACAATATGCCTTAGGCAAACACTTTACCAACTTACTTATTTACCATAAATCTGGCTAGATTGATGTTCTGTAAAACGTATGACGGCCACTGTTTAACAGCAACCTGTTTAGAAAAACGACTTAGATTTGTCTTTTCATACTTCTTTTCATAGTACAAGTGTCTTTATTATAAACTGTACCAGGGATTGAAATATTCGGCCATCAATAGCAAGTACATATTGCATGTTTAAGCTGCTAAGTAATACATTTTATAATACATGTATTGTAAACCAATTTGTAAAGATACTGTCTGTTATTTCTATAATGTTACAAATACTCAATCTACATTTTGGTGCATGCTACATGTTCATATATAATCTAGTTACTAAGTAATACATTTTTGTAAGTTGTAACTAGGTTTAATATGAACATATATTGTAAACCAATTTGTAAAGAAACTATCAGTTATTTCTATAATGTTACATATACTCAATTTACAACTTGGTGCATGCTACACGTTTATATAGCCTAGCTACTAAGTAATACGTTTTTATAAATGTAACTATGTTAGAATTTTGTTAAATATGAACATATATTGTAAACCAATTTGTAAAGAGACTATCATAGTTATTTCTATAATGTTACATATACTCAATTTACAACTTGGTGCATGCTACATGTTTATATAGCCTAGCTACTAAGTAATACATTTTTATACATGTAACTATGTTAGAATTTTGTTAAATATGAACATATATTGTAAAGCAATTTGTAAAGAGACTATCATAGTTATTTCTGTAATGTTACAAATACTCAATCTACAACTTGGTGCATGCTACATGTTTGTATATAGCCTAGCTACTAGTACTAAGTAATACATTTTTCTAAGTTTAAATAGGTTTAATATGAACGTGTATTGTAAACAAATTTCCCATTCGCAGTTTGGGCTATTTTCCTTCCAACTAGTGATCCACAACTGGTTCATCAAAGGCCGTGGTATGTGCCTTCCTGTCTATGGGACAGTGCATATAAAATATACCTTGCTGCTTATCGGAAAGATTAGCCCATGTGGGAGCAGCGGGTTTCCTCTAAAAATATGTCAGAATGACCACATGATTGACATTCAATAGCTTATGATAAGATAAAAATCAGTGTGCTCTAGAGGCATCATTTAATAAAACAAATTTTACTTTTTAAACATGAGGTTCTTTACATACCCTCACAAGAAGGAATCACATGCAGTGATATCTGGGTATCTTCGTGGCCACTAAGTATACAATTCTCAAAATGTTAAGTTCTTGTTAATGACCCTGTATATATAGAAGTCATGTGAAACAGTTTACTTAATAATTAACTGTAAAATATTAATTATAAAATTATTTAATAATTACTGTTATTATAGCATTATTTAATAGACTGTCTCCAGTGGCACAGTTATTTAGCTGTTAGACACATGACTGGTAGGTATAAGGTCAAATCTCAGTTGAGGCACTGTATTTTGAATCTCGATACTGGCTCCAACTCCAAGTGAGTACTCGGCAAGATTCATTTAGTAGAGTACACCATTTGCACCAACCAGTGGTCCACAACTGGTTTATTTAAAGTAGAGGTATGTGCTATCATGTCTGGGAAAGGCACATATAAAAATCTTTTGCTGCTAATTATAATGAGTAGCGTATGTTGTGGTAGTAGGTTTCTTCTAAAGACCAAGAATCATAAAACATCTGCTGAATAAACAACGTTGGGGTGTTATTGAACAACCAATCATTTCCTTTATTTAATGGCTTATTTAATATTATATATTTATAGAGGAAGTCACCTCACTCAACACTTTCTTTTATTAGTACATTAGTTATTACAGTAAATGTGTAATTATAGTGGTTTAATAAATATTGTAATGTAGTTATTCAGTAATTGTTTATTTATTTTTACAGAGGTAGTCACCTCACCCAGCACTTTCTTTTATTAGTACATTAGTTATTACAGTAAATGTGTAATTATGGTTGTTTAATAAATATTGTAATGTAGTTATTCAGTAATTGTTTATTTATTTTTACAGAGGAAGTCCCCCCACCCAGCACTTTCTTTTATTAGTATATTAGCTATTACAGTGAATGTAATTGCAGTGGCTTAATAAATATAATATACAGTAGTTATTCAATAATTGTTTATTTATATTTACAGAGGTAGTCACCTCACCCAACACTTTATTTTATTAGTATATTAGCTATTACAGTAAATGTGTAATTATAGTGGTTTAATAAATATTGTAATGTAGTTATTCAGTAATTGTTTATTTATATTTACAGAGGTAGTCACCTCACCCAACACTTTATTTTATTTTTATATTAGTTATTACAGTAAATGTGTAATTATGGTTGTTTAATAAATATTGTAATATAGTTATTCAGTAATTGTTTATTTATATTTACAGAGAAAGACACCTCCCCCAACATTTTCTTTTATTTCTATATTAACTATTAGAGTAAGTGTGTAATATTATTGATTTAATAAATATTATAATAATAGTAATTCAGTAATTGTTTATTTATATTTACAGAGGAAGTGAGTGTAAAACACAGCTCACCTAATGCTGGAGTTAGTCCAAGGGCAACAACTCCAAAACGAGCTCCACCTCCTTTAGTGTATACAAGCCAGTCGTCCAACTTGACATCCCCTCCTGTTGTAACCATAGCGCCCACTCAAACTCACCCCACTCTTCATAGTGACAGCAGACAGGTAAGTACATTTAATAAAAAAGAAAATAGATATATACTGACAATAAAAACCCACAACAAGTTCAGTTTTGGTAATACGTTTTCATCCATAGACCAAATGTATTAAAATTTAACATGTAGCTATCTCGTAGTACTGTTTAAAGAATCTTTGGTTAAAATTGGGTCTAGCATCCATAAAACATTTTAAATATTTATCAAAAAACTAAAATTGCATTTGTTTTTTCTGTCTGTATATTGTCAGCCCTTGAAATTGCCGTGGCAATTGACTATGCTGTGGAGATTGCAACAGAGTTTTTAATTCTCCATTTTTTTGCTACAGACGAAAGCAAAATAAATTTCATGCTGTATTTCAGAGTTGGATGCTAAAATTGCTGTGGACACTTATTTCTCCACAGCATTTATTTTGCCATGGACATTTTCTTAATTGCAAGGGTTCTATTATTTTGTTTTTTGGAGTTTATAGATTTTCTTTTCTTCTAAAACATTGGGTGGGCAACTGGAATAAAATAGTGAAATTTTAATATGATTTGATGTATTTTATTTTAATTTGGCCCAGTATAATGTTTGCTGTACTTTCAGGTTATTGAACGTGTTCCTTCAGCTCATAGCACTTCATCTTCTGTTTATGAATCACTGTCGCTGAAACAAGAGCGAGACCAACGCCCTCTATCTTCACATTCACGGGATGATGACAGACTCTCGGCAAAAGATGTTGCTATGGGTCAGACACCGAGGATGTAAGTTTATATATATACAGTCAAACCTGTCTTAAGCAGCTAACCAAGGGTGTAATAAAATGTGGTCTCTTAAAACAGGTGGCTGCTTAATACAGGTTAAATTATACTAAATTAGCTGATTTGGGAGAAAATAAAGATGACCCTTTAATACAGGTGGCTGCTTAATACAGGTGGCCGCATGGGCAAGTTTGACTGTTCTATCTATAAATTATTTTAATAATATTTGTAATTCCATCATACGGGTCACCTTTATTTTCTCCAATATATAATTTAGTACTATATAACCTAACATTTTTAACAGACAGATATTTAGACAGACAGATATTTTATTTAAGTCTCAACTTGTGCACAACATAACAATAAAACAGAAATAAAAAACATAAAAAGTACACAAGCCATTCCTTATGGAATTATGAGAGACTATACATATATAAAACTATAGAAG
>JAULBS010124158.1:0-13905 GCA_032355785.1 Symmetromphalus regularis | reverse complement strand
GACCATCATAATGTGCAGCTGTAGTGACCATCATAATGTGCAGCTGTAGTGACCATCATAATGTGCAGCTGTAGTGATTAACATAATGTGCAGCTGTAGTGACCATCATAATGTGCAGCTGTAGTGACCATCATAATGTGCAGCTGTAGTGACTATCATAATGTGCAGCTGTAGTGATTGACATAATGTGCAGCTGTAGACTATCATAATGTGCATTGTTAATGCAGAATATACGCCTCAGTGATTTCTTTATGTATTGACTATCAATAGTTAAAACCATATTAATATGTATTGTAGTTGTTCATTTATTGTCTTTGTTTTAATACCATGTAACATAATTCTGTTTTCTTACTGGTGATAAAAATCTTATTACCATTATTGTTGTTTTTGTTTTTAATAATAGCAATAAACTACAGAAAAAAATGAAAGGGACACATGTATGTATAGATATTTTTGAAAAGAGTTATGTAATGTTTATTGCAGTTTTATGACTTATATTGCGTAATTTCGATTAATTGCGTCAAAAGCAAAATCATATGTCATTTGAAGATGCCTTGTGATGCTGGATGATGTTTCAGTGAATCCATAATTCACACATTCTCTATTACTTAGGCACAATTTCACAATAAATAATGATTGTGTTTATACACCATTTACATTTGAATTTTGAATATGGTAGGCTTATTCAAAACCAGGATTTAAATAATCATATGGATATGCACTGTATAGCTGTGTACAACTGGCCAACTAAAACAAAAGTGGCTCAGCAACCATGTAAACTATTTGTGCTATGATAGGGCATATTAGTTGTATCTTAATTTATACATTGTTTTGAATAGTATAATACACTACAGAGGTGTTGAAAATGGGGGGTGCTGGAGGGAAAGGGACAGGGAGGGTGGCTTCACATCCGCAATAATTCCCATAAATGTGTTCCTTACTCATCGTTGAATCATTCACCAGCAAATTCTGATGTTCCCCATAATCAATATGAATTTTTGTTCCAACACCCCTTCACTATTATGAAAGTTGGATAATACTAACACAAAATAATTTTTTACAAAATAAAATGTGACTATATTGGTATATTTACTTTAATTTGTTCTAATACATATAATTAATAATAATATTATTAGTTTTTAAAAATAGTTTAGTATTTTTGTTTGGTAACGTTTTCAATCAATCATAAACATTCCACTTTAAAATTAATTCTACCACTTCCATTGATTTTTTGTCTAAAGTTAATTATTTGTTCTTTGTCATAACAGATCAGCATGTATGATGGGAAATTCCTCCTATGTTTGAAACAGTTTTGTAAATGTTTTACTGTATAATGTGTATACGTCATCAAAAGCGTGCTCATGAATATTAATAGGCCTTGGTGGTTAGCATCTAATGCCTACCTAACATACCTATCGCAATGTAACAAATTATCCCGGTGTCACTGGAATTTGAGATTTGTTTTAGTCAAATAATAATAATTAATTTTCGATAATTCTCGCATTTTCAGTGCCCTCTGAGCGAATTTTTAAAGTGTGTGTATGGGGGGGGTGCTCTGTAAATTAGGTAGCCGAAGGGAAGTGGAGTTCCTTCAAGAACCCCTCATACTTCAAAAACTCTCCTGATTTCGACCACTTTATTTTGTCACAGTCTGAAAATAATTTTATTCAGCAAAAAAAAAAAAACCTTTAGAAATAGTTTTTATTAGTTGTCCCCTAAAAAGTGTGTGTGTGGGGTGTGCGTACGGCACATGTCTTAAGCTATATCTCAAAATCCTACTACTTTCTAATTCTAAAATGTTGGTAAGTATGGGACGTTGGAATGACATTTATAACAGTGGGGGAGGGGGGGGAGGGGCTGCTCCCATTTCTGAACATCAGAATTTGCCGGTAAATAATCCAACAATGAATAAGGAACATATTTATGAGAATTATTGGGGGAATACTCCCCTCCTCCCAGCTCCAACTCCTCTGGATATACTGTGTGATACCGTACTTTATTTTTATTTTATATATGGTGATTGAGACGTGTTTGTTTAGTTTGACAGTGTTATGTAAGCTTTATAGTTGTATTTTATTGTTAACTTGAGTATACATGGTTTTACGACACCACAAACGTGACACATACTTAAACTGTATATTGCGGTTTGGATACATGATACATCATTCATGATGCATCTGATTTTTATTCACTTGTTATTACAGTGAAAAACATGGGGGTTCTCTCATCCAAACCACACTGTGTTTGTAAATAGTTTAAAGTAATGTGAATCAACACGAGAAATCCAACCAATATAAACTTTGTTTTAATTAGAAATATCCAAAAGATTCATTTAAAAAAGAAATTATTAAGGCACATCTGCAGTCTGAGAAATAATTTAAAGTGTCGACATAATTTTGTAATAACAACTTATTGCAAGTTTTTGTCCTAAGAGAGCACTTTTAACAGTATCCAAATGATTGCAAGACCAATCCATGTTGGAATACCAGACACTACTGGGAAACATTTGGACTGGGATTGTTATAGGTACTTCTTCTGACATCCTTGAATGCTTTGTCGTGAATGAACACTTTCAGTATTATCCAAATGACTTCATCATACTGCAATGGGGCCTTTGACCTGACTGAACTTCAACATTATTAATTATCACCTAAATTCAAATTTCAATCTCCATACACCAGATCCATTAATTTTGTCAAAGTCACAAATTTGTTTTAGCATTGCCTTGAATCTTGCAGAGCCGTCTTTTGGAATTTGTGGCTTGAAATGATCAATGAGTTCCTGTGTTGTTGCTCGTCCATCGTTAGCTGCCTGAAAGGCCACGTAGTTACGAATGTCTGTCATCAGCTCCATGTGATCAGTGTTCAGAAGATCAAGGGGTTCACCATCACCTTCTTGTTGTGATGTTGACATACGATGACGACTGCGCATTTTTGATAACAGTTCGTCAGAAGACATAAGAGTTGAGTTAAGAGCTATTGCAATATTGCCAGACATACTGCCATCAAATAATTTTTCTTTACCATTCTTCTCTTCCACTGACTGGAAACAAAAAAACAATGGTAACAAACAACATCAATAAACAACTAATTGTCTATGAAAAGCATATAAGATAAAGAAACTGCAGTAAATGAATGCACCACCATTTTATATTTTGCAAACTGAAATCTTCATCATTGTTTACTAATTTGTAAACATTAGGATGATAGAAAAAACATCCTCAAAGACAAACTAAAGAAAAGGAGATGTTTACTGTTATTACCAGTTTACATTTATAAATTCTATACATAAAATTTGGTTCCATGTGTAAACACACAAATGCTTGATTACAGAATTATATAAACAAACTTATATTTCTGAAATGACATAATATTATGTAGATTATTTATTTATTAAATTAAATACTGGTCAAGGAATTCTTTAGAAATTTCATATAATATTTGAATTATTACGACAAATATCGTAATTCAGATGCAGAAAATACATTAATGATTAATTTTGCTACTAGCATCAATCACATGTACACTACAAACTAACAAAAGATCTGGGTCCAGTTGTTCAAAGCAAGGTTAAGCTAACCATGGGTTAGTTGGTTGGATATTTTAAAACCAAATTATAAATCATTGCAAATAGTAATTAAATAGAAATGTTGAAACTTAGATTATTATAGTCTAGAGTATCCATAAATAATCAAATTGGAAATATATTTGAATTTTCTATGAAGATATTTTAATGAGAAATATTCATCTACCCCATGATTAGCTTAACAATGCTTTGAACAACTGGGCTCAGGGCTTTACCGGACACACAAAACTTGCTGATAGAATGCAATAAACCATAAGCCTACAAAAATGCAGATATTGTACTGCATGTGACACACAAAAAAAGTCTACTTTTAAGTTGCATGCTCAGTTCAGTCATGTATAAACAATAAGTGAAAATCTTTAGTGCCATAAAGAGATAATTTGTTCAGCATAAAATATAGATAAATCAAAGACTAAACATACCGTTTATTTTTGATGCATAATATATATATATATATATATATTTGCAACTCTTTAGTAGTTTTTGGACTCTTGAGTCTGTACCTCAATAAAAGAAACAGGTGTGTCCAGTGACCACCATTTTCCAAATAGTAAACTCAGGAAATGATCTATTTTACTGTAAAAATACAAAGACAATGCTACAAACCGATGAAGTTATTGTTTCTGCTTTCACAGCTTCACCAACTAGTAAATTATTTTTCTTTTTACCAAAACGTAATCTGTAAAAAAACAAACATTTTTTTATTAATTCCATAACATATTACAAAATGCATTTAAAGATCAATGGAAAACCAACCAATTTCACATGTTATAGTGAATACAGTATTATGAATTAATTAATTCAACAATTTGGTTGAATAAAATTATTTAATTATGGTTTAAAAGGAAAACAAAAAGTATTAAAATATAACAGTTACTGTATTTGACAGTTGCTGGTAGTTATAGGTAACATCCAGTTGTTTTTTTTCATTCTGAAGATGATGTAATGGGTATCAAACGTTTCCCATCTAAAGCTGTGCTGCCATTATGTGTATTAACAATTTGAAAACTGTTCATAAACTTTAAAAATAACAGTTCTTTTATTTTGTGTCAAATGTATATGCATAGATGTTAACCAAGAGTGAACATATCGTAAACAAGCAAACAAAGGAGAAGCAAGCGATTAGAGGCAATCAGTGGAAGTCAAAATGTTATTCACAATGTAAATGAGCTAAAAAAAAAAAAAAAACATGTTCATTTTTCTGTAACAGACAAATGACCATAACCTTTTTGAAAATAAACTTTAAAAAACCAAACAAAATAGTACTTGTCACAGCTATTATTTTTTGATTTGCATGTTCTCACATAAACCTTCTAAATTTTGGTTTGCTCTTCCTGGTTTCCAATCTCTGTATCAGACAATAGGCCTGAGCTATTGTTGATTTCAAAGGTATCCCCAGCTATTGGTATGGGCTCATACTTGCACGGGTACACTAAAGTTTGTTGACTACACATTCGGAACTTCTAATACTTGACTTTGTCTTTAAAAAAACATCTTGATGGGTACTTGAATTGCTAGAGCAATATGACTCATGAAATACCATACTAAATACAATCTATAAAATGCCATATGACTCTCATGAAATACCATACCATACTAAATACAACCTATAAAATGCCACATCACTCATGAAATACCATACCATATTAAATACACCATAAAATGCCATGACTCATGAAATACCATACCATACTAAATACAACCCATAAAATATCATCACTCATGAAATACCATACCATACTAAATACAACTGTTACATAAAATGCTATATGACTCATGAAATACCATACCATACTAAATACAACATAAAATGCCATAATATTCTCATTAAATACCATACCATACTAAATACAACATAAAATGCCATATGACTAATGAAATACCATACCATACTAAATACAACCTATAAAATGTCATATCACTCATGAAATACCATACCATACTAAATACAACCCATAAAATGCCATATGACTCATGAAATACCATACCAAACTAAATCCAACCCATAAAATGCCTTTGTTGCTACTGACTTCACAGATACACTCTATCTCGCAACAAAACAAGAGGAGTTAAGGCATGCTGTTTTGGAAAACAATTATAAGCTGTGCATAGACAAAATTTAAATTTAATCGTCTAAAATATATATTTTTTAAAAATCCTGTTGGATTGGTGTTGAGCATGCTACATCTGCAAACAGAGAGCATTAATGGCACTTTAATTTAATGCATAGCTTCAGAAATTTTGAAGAAAAAAATAAAATAATAAAAACATGCCAAAACAACGTCACTTCAGAAATTACAAGAAGTTTTAACACCTAATCATTCATATTTTGGTAGTTGTTGGTTGGTTGTATTTATTTTCGTGCTTATATCCAATTAAGGTTCAAGCACACTGTCCTGGGCACACAACTCAGGTTCCTGTGCTCTGTCCAGAACAGAGGTTAGTGTTAGTAGAAGACACGAAACCCGCTGCTTTTCTATAAACAGCAAGGGATCTCACTCACTCACTCTGAGTTGGAGTCGATACTGAGATTAAAAATCCCATGCCTCGACTGAGATTTGATCTCAGTACCTACCAGCCTTGATTCCGATAGCTTAACCACTGTGCCACGGAGGCCGGTATATTTTAGTAGCAATGTCAGTTATTTTGACTGTTGTTCTAATGATTATATGCATATTGTACGCATTTAGTGTGATTCCTTATAATTTTCCGAAGTTGCTATTATCACTGTCTTTGGTCCAAATCACAGTGGTGGTATTTAAACCACTTCACATCCCTGTTAAACAATATTTTAATATGGAGACATATAAATTTTAAAAGTGTGTGGTTGAATTTATGTTTTATTACTGAAAAATGTTAAATTATAGGATTACCTATAATTATTCATAAAACTTTAAAACAGTATTCAGTGTGGATATTTTGCTGTTTAAATTTAACATAATTCTCACAAGTGAAGCAGACATTAAATCACACATACCTGCTCGGGTGTTCAACATCATTTAGAGGGTTTTAGTGAAAACAGCTGGTTTATACTTTTATATAATGAAAAACAACGTACCTAGCTGCTGGACCCCCATGTCGTCCAGTCCATGTTGGAATACCAGATGCAGCTGGGAAACATTCGGACCGAGACTTTTTAAGAGCTATAGCTGCTTGTTTGGCTACTTTCTCTGCTTCAGCCTCAACCAGGGCATAATCTGGCCGACTAGAGTCCATGATCTTATCATGCTGCAAGGCACCCTGAATACCTGCAAAATAAAATTATAATACATTCTCAAAATCAAATATTATATCAAAAACAGTAGTCATTTCTAATACACTTTACATAATGTGTATAAAAAACAGTTATCTGTTTTGTAAAGCATCAAAAAGGAAATTCAATATAAAATTAATACTTACCCGTTTTTTTAAAGAGTGCTCTAAGCACATAATCATCTTGCTGTGCAGATTTATCCTCAGTTTCTCTACCATTAGCTGCCTTAGATTGGTAGGCTTTGTGGCTGTCCAAGTACGGAATTCGTTCACCTTCAACTTCTACAAAGAAAACATAGTAGGTAGTCGCAAATGGGATCATAATTTTTACATCCGCAACTTAGGTGGCTCAGAAAAACTGGTTTAGCTGCAACATTCAACTTCAACTTTCACCATTATAATAACTTGACTTTAAATTAAATCAGCATTAGCCATTTTAGTTGATAAGTTTTGTCTTGCAATACATATAAACAGTATTTTGTGATGTAATATATAAAGATTACATAATGAGACACCGTAGAATAATGATTATATTAAGATTGTGTTTTCAATTGTATATCATGAGTGAAAGTGAGTAAATTGTAATATTTATCAGTATCCTATGGGATTGAGTTTTGTAATCTATTTATTACACTGTGTAATAGTTTACTTAAAGGAAATTATTTTCATCAAAGAAAAACAAAAAACCACAAGGATTCACCTGTGCACTCCGTTCTGATTACAAGTACATAGTATATAGCTCCCTAAAATTATAAAGTTCTTAAAGTATACTACCTTTTGAAAAGAAAAAGTCACATATTTGTCAAATGAATAAAACAAATTTAATAAAATAATATATTGTTTTAATAAAATGTTATACCAACAATATCTTAGAAAAACAATGACTTAGCAATGTGTTGCTTCGTCTTCATTCATATTACTGAGATTACATAGTAGTCTAATTTGTACTGACATCATTTCCTGTTGAACAGCGTTATCATATGAATCAATTTTAAAATGTTTGGCATTTTGGATAAGAGAGACTTGCATCGAATATAACTATTTCTACTCATAGCTGGTGTGTTTGAAATGTATTCTGTTGAGATGTTAAAGGCAGGGTTTCACATGACACAGGAATCCTGTGTATATGATGCTATATTTCGCTAAATTACTCCTAAATAAAATATGTATGTGTATTGGTTGACGCAAAATATTTCTATCCTCAACTGATTTAAAAAAAAAAAATTATATACACAAAATCCTATTATATATAATTAAAAAATGGGGGTATACATATATTAGTATTATAAAGATAGAATAGTGAATAATGGATATAATATATGCCATGTAATATAAACAAGTTATTATTCAGTTAATTAATATGTTACTAAAATAATATGCTGGACTCCCATTTCCCATTTTTGAATGCTTGACTCCCAAAATAAAACCCTGTGAGTCATGATGGCTCCCATTTTCCAGATGCTAGGTGAAACCCAGGTTGAAGGTGTTTTAGTATGTTGAGTACAAAGTGGTAGGTACATGTACAAAAACAATGTTGCTTAGCTTATTTGCCTAGCATCGGTACTGGGCCTATTATTATTATTTTGAATTTTTAACATGTTTAACGACATGGTATGAATTCAGATTTGTGTGTATAGTATGTTGTTGTTGTTTTTTAAAAGAAGAAAATGAAAGAAACAACAAATCAAACAACAAATGAGGTCTAATGTGTGAAATTTATGAATGTGAGTAGAAACAGTTCTGTCTGATCAGAGGGCATGACTTCTCAAAATTTAAATTAGTAAACCACATGTTTACCAACATTTATCCCATGCTATATCCTCCACCATGGTGTAATAAAATTAAATACAATACTCATTCCAATGTTATATTGTTTATATTGATTGCAATATCACTTGTTTATATGGCATTAGACAGGTGACCACCGACTGTGTAGATTAACAATGAAAATCATTATGGTAGGTGACTGCACATTATCGGTTTCACTGTAATTATTTTAATAATATTTAACATTTGACTGATTATATTATTAAACAATAGCATTTCTGACTAAAGAAACTTACTTGCATCTTTATGTTTCTTCTTCTTTCTCTTCTTGTGATCAGCATGTAAATGCACTTTATTGTCATGACAAGGCAAGGATTTTCTATGTTTCACTTTGTCTGTGTTTTTCTCTTTGTCAACCATGTACTCCAGCGTTTTTATTCCAGTCATATCAGATGTTCTGTCTTTGAAATTAGTAGTACTCACAGAGCTTTTAGATTGCTTTACAAAGTCATTTACTTTTGTACTGTTTGGTGTATGGTGTGAAGATAGGATTTTTCCTTCTCCTATCTGTTTACTTAACTTTCTTGCTAATGCTCTCATCCGGTCCAGCTCATCTGCATCCAAACTTGATTCAAACTCATCTGTTTTTTTAGAACTTTTCATCTTTTTTATTTCATTGAACCTGTTTATTTTGTTCTTCTTGGGAACTTTCACCTCTGAGCCAGTTCCAGCAAAGATAGCACTTGTCTCAGTACCTTCTCCATCTCCCTTGTTGTTCAGTGAAAACAACTCAAAGATATCATTTGATTTAAAAAAACGTCTTTGCTTCGGATCTTTCAGAACTCTATTTGTTAAAAATGTCTTAAAGATTTGTCTGTAATTAAAAAAAATAATTAGAGAAAATAAAATAAGGCCCAAAAATTATTGTTTCAGGGTATCTGGGTCTATAAGAAATTAAAAAAAAAAACACTAATATTTAAAAAAAAAATTTGGTTTTAAAATGCCTAGATAGCAAACATTAAATTAATAAAATTATAGAAATGACCATACCTAAAACAAATTCAGTATGTTCCTAAAAACATTGTTTTGAGGTCATAATCGAGTTACTGACAACAGTTCTAATTTAAAATGATTAATTTAATTCAGAATGTACAAAACAACATATACATGTATTCAAATGATCAATGTTTATGGTCACACCCTCATCTTCAGTAACCTTAAAATTGCACTAGGCCACCCAATTACGAACCTTGAGTTGCCCACTGAACAAATGACAACTTGCAATCAACCCTTGTCAAACAGAATAGGCAACCAGTTTCTTCCAAATGTCAACATAGAATTACATGATATTTCCCACCATTTTCATAGACATAGGAAATTACTGCTGTTTAGCTGATTTTACACTCCATTATATAATTGTAGCCTACAGTTTTATTTCTTTACTCAGTGAGCCTAGTAAACCAGACAATGTGTTCTGAGTAGGGTTATGTCTCTCACTGAGGAGATTTTAAAAGTAATAATGTCATTTTGAAAAGCAGCTGTGTTTAATAATTACACAATGCTAAAGAATGTTCATCATCCAAACAATTAAGTTAGATTGGGTAATAAATATAATTACCTGTGATAAATCTTTTCCTCAATAGTTCCTGATGTAAGAAGACGGTAGATAGTTACTGGTCGAGTCTGACCGATCCTCCATGCTCTTTCCCGTGCCTGAATGTCAGTGCTGGGGTTCCAGTCAGGGTCAAAAATAATAACCCGGTCTGCACCAGTCAGGTTTACTCCAAGACCACCCACACGAGTCGTCAGCAAAAATACGTCCAGAGACGAATCCTAAAAAGAAAGTTTACTTTTGCCGACATAGAATTGGATTCACACGAGACTGGAAAAATGATCCAGTTTACACACACAGTGCTGATTTAGACAAGATTTCATCCAGTTCGTTCTTTCATGTTTGACAAAAAATCCCCCAAAATGAAGATAATAAAAAATGTCATATTTACATATTTGGCCACTGTTAACCCAAGTTATAAGAATGTCTTTAAAATGAACTTTCACCTTACTATTGATAATATGTAGCAGATTAGTTCAGTTGGAAGGGAAACATGTTACTCTTTGTAATAATTAAACAAAGTGTATATTAGGTCAAAGTCAAGAGCTTAATGCGGGCACAATTTCTGACCTAAACCAGCACTTATCTCAAACATTTTTAAGATGAAACAAAATGAAGTTACGTGATGACTGGGTTATGTTTAGAGAAATTTTCTCCTCTATTTGCTGGTTGGAATGGAAAATAGCCCAAACTGCAAATGGGTCCACTTAGAAGGATCTATCTGAGATTTGTATATCAAAGACTAATTTGTGGGAAATTATATATAAAACATGAGAAGCAGATAATTTAATTTAGTAGACTGTGAGATAGGGGTCAAAACTAGATGAAATTCCTTGCAGGTCATCAGGCCCACAAACTAAAGTTTACCACCGCAAAGCACATGTTGTTGGACTAAACAAAAACCACATAAAAAAACCCAATAAAATTCTGGCATTAAGAGTTGTTCCCTTCACATAGGTAGTGAACCAGTTTTAAATATAAACACTGGTTGTATATTCAGCAGCTATTAGGTATCAAATGTGGGTTTTTGTCACACATGGTCTTTAGAGTAAACCTGCTATAATCACACAAGCCATTCTTTCCAGATCTTTTATATCCACTATCCCACAGACCAGACAGCACAAACCACAGTGTTTGATAAAACAGTTGTGGACCACTGTTTGGAGCAAGTGGTCTATACCTGCCTATTGAGCTTTGCAGAGCACTCAGAGTGAACTCACACACCGGTACAAACATTAAAATTGCCATACCTTGATTAAAGTAAAGTTTGTTTTATTTAATGAAGCCTCTCAAGCACATTGATTTTTATCTTATCATCAGCTATTGGACATCAATCATATGGTCATTCAGACATTTATTTTAGAGCGGGATCTAGCTCAAACGGTAGAGTATCTGCCTGTGAACTGGTCGATTGTCGGATCGATGCTTCTCAGTGGACCCATTTGCAGTTTGGGCTATTTTCCGTTCCAACCAGTGGTCTACAACTGGTTTATCAAAGGCCGTGGTATGTGCTGTCCTGTCTGTGGGACTGTGCTTATAAAAGATCCCTTGCTGCTTATTGGAAGGAGTAGTCTATGTGGCGGCAGTGGGTTTCCTTTAAAGACATATGTCAGAATGACTATATGTATAACGTCCAATAGCCGATGATCTGATAAAAATAAAGAGGCGTCGTTAAATAAAACAAATTTTACTATTACTTTCGCCAAACCTCTGCATGCCACTGAATGTGAGACAAGTGGTTATAAATTTTGTATGATTTGCCATGGTCAATAAAGAAAGTCTCGCCTGATCCCAAACTGCCTGTATGAAATTATATAGTATTTGTTTATGTCAGGTGCGGATCGAAGGTTATTCATTGATTGGGTCTAGGACAAAACAGGAACGTTACTGATTCAATTTTATCTACGCTGTGAAATCAAAGCAAACATAACATTTAACAACAGCAGTCACCATGTTGTGAGTACCATGTTATATAGGTGATTCTTCAATAGTTGTATAGACTTATTTCTTCACTTGTCAGTCCCATATTATACATGTGACCTCGCAATATTTGTGGTGAGTATAGACTTATTTCTTCACTTGTCAATACTATGCTATATAGGTGACCTGCTGAGTATAAATGAAATCTTAAAGAATAAACTTGTACGAATACTCACGGAATTTTCCTGTTCATGATCAGTTATGTGTTTTTCACAACTTGGCCAAAACTCTGTAAAATAAATAAATAAACATTTAATATTTGGAAAGTCTCGGAAATGTTTCCAAGGAAAATACGTTATATATTTCCAATATGATATAGAGAATAAGAAGTCAGCGTAAGTAGAGTATGTTTAAATCAACCTATTTTAGATAGTATAATATATTAAAAAATCTATTAAAAAACTTTAGGGTCGGGCAGTGTTTCTAGGTATGCTGGTGTGTTAGGAAACCAGAGGAGCGGGATCTAGCTCAAACGGTAGCGAGTCTACCCGTGAACTGGTCGGTCGTCGGATCGATCCTTCTCAGTGGACCCATATGCAGTTTGTGCTATATACTGTCCTGTCTGTGGGACGGTGTATATAAAAGTCCCCTTTCTGCTTATCTGAAAGAGTAGCCTATGTGGCGGCAGCGGGTTTCTTCTAAATACATATGTTAGAATGACCATATGATTGATGTCTAATAGCCGCTGATAATTTAAAAATCAGTGTGCTCTAGAGGCGTCGTTAAATAAAACAAACTTTACTTTTGTTAGGAAACCAATATTTTTATTTACTTATTTATTTGTCCAAAGTTATTTGCAGTCAGTTTATAATGGCAATGGATTCCATCCTTCATTAATTTGAAGTTAACCAGTTATGCTTGAAGTAATGTTTGAGGTTCCTTGCATAATAAGCAGGCCTGTAGGACGGATTTTCAAAGTGAGGGGCTGATTTTTCAAAGTGAGGGGCTCATGTTTATGTGTGTATAAAAAGTACATCCGAAATAAAATCTGGTGAAAAAAAGTAGGGTGCTGAGCTCCCCTATACCTCCCTCCGCCAGATCATACTGATCACTTACACAGACCAGTGGTCCACAACTGGTTATCAAAGGCCGTGGTATGTGCTGTCCTGTCTATGGGAAGTGCATATAAAAGATCCATTGCTGCTAATGTTAGTAGCGATTGATTAATTTGGAGTTTTTATTATAAAATACGTAAAAATAGGAAAATATATCACAGGTAACTACGACAGTGCCCCTTTAAGCTAACTGGCGATGTGTCAACAGGCGCATAGCGAAGTCACCAGTTGGCATCACATCAAGTAGGGGAAGTCTTATCAGAGCAAATACATGTTTGTCACACGCAATAGAAGATATGCTGTGTTTGCTGGGGGTAACTTGGTTCTTTGCTGATAAGAAATCAGTCCAAGGACATTGTCCTGGAAATATACCTCATTGGCGGAAAGACGGGTTCATGGCCGGATTAATAAGGGGGCGAAGCGAGCAAAGTCCCTAGGGCCTCCTTCAAGAGGAGGCCCCAAAGGACTTCGTTTATTAAAAAAATGTTATTATTATAAAATTAGTTCTATTCTAAAGTAAAGTTTGTTTTATTTAACGACGCCTCTAGAGCACATTGATTTTTAATCTTATCAGCGTCTATTGGACGTCAATCATATGGTCATTCTGACATATGTATTTAGAGGAAACCCGCTGCCGCCACATTGGCTACTCTT
>JAULBS010124147.1:0-13905 GCA_032355785.1 Symmetromphalus regularis | reverse complement strand
ACCACAAAAGGGGACGGTGGGGGGGGGGTTCAGTTTGGAAAATTAATATGTTAAAATTAAATATTTTTTTTTTTTATATTTGGTAAGTTAAACTTATACAACTGGTTAAAAAAAAAAATTGTCATTTATCAGTGGGTAATGTTATGAATTTAGGTGAATTTTAAAAGGAAGGCTCAAAAGATTGTTTTAAGATATTTAATTCTGGACATGGTGTTTGAAGGTTAAGATATAATTGTAATTGGACATTTTTTAAATTATTTGTGTGAGACATTAAACCCATTGTACCCTGGATCCACATACATGAATTTGATTTGTGATCACAAAAGATAAAGATTCTTTAATTAAATTATTTGAAATTAGGTGCTAAATTTAGCTCTGAGAATATTTAACACAATAAACAGGAAAATAATTATTTTAATCATTGTTGACTGGTTTTTTATTTATGAAGCTTGCCTTGCCATATTATCAAACTGAAACCAGTCTACAACAGATTACACTGAAGTTAAATTAATGAATAGTTTCGTCAAGCAGTAATAACATACAATTATTTTGTTCACCTGTCCTTTAAGTAGCAATTTATTAACTGCTTGAACACATTAAATCATAGAGAAAAGTTAATTTCCTCATTCCCAATAGGTATTGATCATGCTAAGGACAGAGCAAGTCTATAACCCTTTTATCACTGATTAAGCATTTTCATTGCCAAAATAGTCTTGCCTTTTATTAAGAACTTGATCTGAGAGAAAATTTAGTTTGTTAGTGCTAAGATCTAAAGTATTATAAGGGAAAATTGTGCATCTTAGATCTTCCAACCTACAAATATTTTTGGAATTTTAGCAGGTGATCTTACAGCTTGGGTACATGTTAAATATTTTAAATATATTTATATTAAAAGCGATAGAAACATCTGAAATGTTTGCAAGTTGGAAGACCTGCATGTTCTTATGATATGGTTAAGTCTTGTTGACTACCAATATAGTAACTGACTCTCTTTGTAACGACTAACTTTCATGTTTATAAAATTTACTTTTTAACTTAAATTTCAAATGATCGGAAAATGTTTGTCAGCTTGTGTAATATTTATTACAGCTTTTGATTTAGTGTTCGTGAAGAATTATTTTTAACATTTAAGAAGTTAAATTTTGCTAATATTTGATTTTATTGAATTTAAATAAAACCAAAAGATTGAAGATTTAAAAAATACGGAAATGATTTTGTTGAATCTTCTACAATATAAATTCATTAATAAGATAGTAAAATTAATTGGTTCACCAGTAAATTATTTGACATTCAAACGACCAACAAGATAAAATGTTATATTTATGGAGAATTAAAAATAACTATCAAATTGTTTATTTGTCATGTAACATGTTTATTCGCTTAATAACATATTATTATGATATAGTGAACAACTCAAAGAAAATTAGATTATAATTTTTTTAATAAAGAAGCCAAATCATAATGAAAGTACATGTATTATCAGTCGTTACAAAGAGAAAAACTGCCAGCATGGTTTTTAAAGAGATTCTAAAGTGGTGAAAATAAGAAACCTAATGCTATTTCTGTTTTGGTTATTTATTTATTTATATGGTTTGTACATTCTACGCAATCCTTGTTGATAATCAAAAAGTTTTTATTAAATTGATCACAATTTGTCCTAGGTGATTTGGTTTTTATTTCTGAAAAGGAATTTGGTTTATTTACTCTTCAGTGTTGTGTCGTCTGCCAGAATTTATGACTGAATATTATCTTCTAATTGATACGGATCACATCTCAAAATGGCACAATCTGCAATTAATGTTATTTAGTAGATGTTGCAATTATACAGCTGGGATTATTTCTTTCATTTTAACTGCCCCTTTATGTGAAATCTTGCATTTCTTTTTCTGTAGCATTTATGATGAAAAAAATGTATAAATAATGAGCAGAATCAAAAATTATTGTTCAGTTAATTAACTGACATTTTGTTTGCAGATTGTCCTTTTCCAAGGTTTTTTTTTTGAAAATGAACACTTTGTTTTTTTTGTTTTGTGGCTGCACAATGCGCAGGTGTTTTTTCTGCATACTGAACAGTTCATTCATCCTATCATGTAGCTAGCTGTCTTGTTGCATTCTTAATCATCTAGTCTTTCCATGTGAAATAGTCACTCATTAAAGAAAGTACAGTATTAAAACATTGTATGCAAGCTGGTTGTTCATTGGCTGAAGATTTATTACAACATTTGTAACTTACTTGGCATTTTTCATTGTATTTGACATATGCATATTTAAGCACAACTGTATTTTAGATAGGAAAATATTGAAAATTCTTGGAATAAAGATTATAAAAACTGAAATTAAGTAAGACAATAAGTTGCATCTCAATAATATATTCAAAATGTCAGACATTACTATTGTAATTAATTGTGGTTATAACACTTGTTTTGTAGCCTCTTGGCTTACAAAATCATCATTCTCATACATTTTATTTTTAAAAATATATAATATAAAAGGTTATAATATAATAGATAAAAAAATCAGTTTTATTATTTAAAGAGACACTTTGACAACTATTTCAATAATATCTGAAGTTTTTTCACTAATCAATATCTAGTTAAAACAGATTTCTAGATTTGTTTTATACAGTTTGCACAGTAAGACATATATAAAAAATGTTTTTAAATTTGTATGCCATTCATAAAGTATTCTAAACTTATTTGGGACCTAAAATAATTAACATCTTGTTAGCTGGATTTTTGGATTAATCTGGTAACTGCAGTAAATTGTACATAAAATAAATCTGTATGCTGTGCAGTGTATAATGTTAAGTAGGAAACTTATGTTGATACCAGCAATGACGAACAACGAGCAACATTTTTTTTAACATTCTTAACTAATTGAGTAATATTTTCAGTGCATACAGTATCAGTGATATGTATAAATATGTGTCATGCATACAATATCAGATAGTGTCAGGCTTGAATGTTTGTTACCAGTTAGTTTTGTATGAACTGTGCCAGTATACTCTGTATTTCGTGTATTACACTGAACTATATCACACCTGTCAACCTATGTCGAAAGACGGGATATCATTTTCAAGTTTACTTCAGCCTCGAGGTAAATATATATTTTTTAATATTTGCTTTTTTCATATTTTTTCCAAAAAAATAATTATGGTATCAAAGTCAACAAATATTTAGCTTTGTGTCTGTTCAGACTGTTTCTTGACATGCCTCACTTTGATCAGAAGTTCTAATAGTACAATGTTTGAAAACAAGCTATACTCAACCAAAAAAGAAAGTATAAATGTAATCAATAGTCATTTATTTCATAAACCTGATGACGTTTATGGCAGAAATTCTGGAATTAGATAACCACACCATTTAGGAGGTGTGTGTGTGTGCAGTAATATCACAAGTTCTGCACGTTTTCAGCCAATGAACCAAGAAACAAAAATATTTCAACATGTATACTTTTTTTTTTTTTTTGGTTGAGTATATCTGCAAATACTGAGGCATGTCATGAAATAGTCTGAACATAACACATATAAAGGTAACAATTGTTTTTTGGAGCAAAGACAGAAAACAGTAATTATTAAGAAAATGCCTACCTTTGGTTGCTCAAGATCTGGTGAATGACATCACGTCTTGTGATATAGGATGATGGGCATGTATATACCACCACATTGTGTGTGGGTGGGCAAGACTAACTACCCCAGTCTCTGGTGAAAAACTAACACCAGATTTTGTTCTTCCATTGTAGCATGGTCTTTTCTGAAGCATGTTGGGATTGCATGAATGGCATCTGACCAGATTTTTGATAATTGAATGTACATTAACATGTGGTTGGTTAATGGTTTTGTTTATTGTTATCATGGAATGTGGGTTTTATTCACTGTATTTTGTAACCCCATTGGAATTGTTGGTGCCTGACTGCAGTTTATGAACACTAAAACATTTCTTTTATATTCCTACCAGGATTAGTTTTCACCTGATAGGAAATAATAAGTATCTTAACTAGAACCAGTTGTCATAAGCTTCCATAAACATTACTTTTTCTTATATATCATGTTAATTCAGCATTTGTAAAAGTAATATCACAGATGAGAATTTCCCAACTTTGGTTTTTACACTTGCCACACCTTGTCCCTTCCACTCATTTGCAATATGCTCCCTCGATATGACTCTCCTTTTAAGGTCTGACCTGTTCTCATTCCTGTAGTATGAAATTTCTTATGAATATACTTGTCATTAAATGTTTGCATCCATTTTAAGAAATATTGTTAGTAATATTTTACATCTGAAATTATGTGTTATCTCTTTACATTACTGTACATAGTAGTAAAGTTTACTACTACCGGTATGTACATCACACTCTTTGCTGCTTTTGATATAAGATTAGCTAGTGTGGTTACTGGAGGGTCATTATAATTTTTTGAATGTGATTTGCATAACCTTAATAGCTAATTAAACAGTTAAATAGTGTGCTTGATTTTTTTTTTTTGATCCAATGATGTCCTTAGTTGTTGAAAATATAGCCCTTTGCAAGCGATTTAGTTTTGCTGTGCTGAAGTAAAATAGGATAAAGTATGAAAATGTTTTGGATAAACTTATGACAACACAGTTCTTTCTAGTCACAAAGCAACTCTTGTTCTGAAATCATTATGGAACTAATTTATCTTTTAACCATCTTATCACCATAATCCCAATCATAATAAAAATTACAATTCATTCAGTGAGTCATATATCATGTAAATTGGCATAAATACTGAAATAAAAATAATCAAAACAATATTAAACAGAAATATGGTGGATTTTATTTTTTTTTAGATAATTTTTTTTACTATGTGTGCATGTTTATGATAATAGTTTAGAAAATTAAAGATGGAATTTGAAAGAGTAGATTTTCAAAACATGATGACAAAAAACTGTATGCAGTTTGTTGCTAATAAGATGATATAAAAAGTAGGGCTTTTAAAAAAAAATACTTTTTTGTTAATTTGCATTAGGAATTTGCCAGTAGAACAAGTGGTGTTTACATTATGAAAAACTTCATTTGTTTACTGTGTTCAATGATGCTAAAGATCTTTACACACATCCGTCTGCATTTGAACCAAGAAACATGTGTTCACATGTTAAGGGAAGATCTCAGGTAACGCAGTCATCACAACTCGTTCAATCATCATAACTTGCACAATCCTTTGATGATGAGATGGTTAAAACTTGACTGCTCTAAATTTCTGTTGCTTGATCATGACAGACCCTGATTGTCATGCAGACAGTGGGACTTTGTCATGATGTGTTTTCTGTTGTCATAAAGTGCAATAAGTGTTCACAATTGTAGAACTGGCATCAAGACTTCCTGGCTGGCCACATGCAATGTGTGGTCTCATTCTTGTTGATGCTCCTGGTGGATCATGGCACATGATAACTAGTCCCTTGCTTTCTCCCTGCTACTTGGTTCCTTCTTTGAAAAAAGTACTGTCTCATAGTAAAAGATTATTTTCACATGTGTTAATATGAAAAATCAATCAAAACTTAACTGAATGTGTTCTTATGAAATTAAAGAAATTTTTTTGTTTTTAATTTGACTTCAGAATATGTATATGGGTTTGTTACACATATTTGATATATTAATTCAAGGAAATGACTTTACAATATGCTAATTAAGTGCAGATCATTCTGCCCAGAAAGCAAGAACATAACATTTAGGCCAAGTCATCTATTGTTATATCTCTGTCCAGTAGGTATGTGTACAAATCATACTTGATGTTCTTGTCATATCTTACATATTACATATATTTTACTACACGTTACCTCAATTTTAAATTATATAATTACCTGGATATTGCATTGGATATCAGTCTTACTGGACAAATGGACAAAAAGATGTATTACTTTCCCTTTTTATTTGTAATGGCAAGATCTTCCCACAAAAACATGATTCCCATTCTTACAGTATTTACACAATTATTTGCATTTAAAAAATTAATTTCCTGATTGCAAAACACTCCTGATTTATAAGTACTTTTTTCACGAAGGACCAATAGAGTAGGTAAAAGAATCTCAAACATTGTTAGAATTTTCGACTGGAGGAGAAAGCTCGGGTCTACTTTTATTTGCCTTGTGCATGAAGAGTGCTACTGTTAGAACTTGCAATCAAATTTTTTGCACGATGTTGGTTTTAACATCCTGCTGGTTATTAATATTATTATTATATTATAACCATTTCTTGTATGAATAAAATAGTATAGTGGATGTTTGCATTATTTATAGTATTTCACAATAATGTCGTAATGGGATGTGTTGTATGCATAGTAGTACTTAGCCATGTTGATGTCCTTGTGCAAATTTTCGATTATTTGATGTTAACGTGCAGTTCAAGACTTAAATACATATATCTATATATAAGCCCCCATATACATAACCCCATAATTTCCAGCACAGTGGTTTTGCAAGTGTGTTTGTGTATTAATTGTGCTTCATTATCTGCTCTTAATTGTTCGTTTTTGTTTCAGAGATCATTGTCATGATAATACCCTGTAGTTTGTATTTGTTCTCTTAAGAATCTTACCTATAGCTTTCTTTAGTATATACTACCTTGCACATTTAAACCAATTTCTATATAGCTGTGGCACTTTATTTCATGCAATAAACAGTTAATCCTCATCTTGATTGCTCACTATTGTGTACTAGAGGTGTTGTGGTGTGTGCATGCAAGCTGCTGCCCTCTACTGACTTGGGTCTGTCTGTGACCGTGACACTGAGGTCAGCGCAGATATTGCTTCAGGCTCAGTAACAATTCATCTTTGAACTGTAATTTTGGTTTTGATATAATTTGGAATCTTTGAAAAACAAATTTTATTTCATTTGTTGCTCTGTAGCCCGTTTTGGTTGGGATTTTTTTTTTTTTTATGTTGGTCGATGATTAATGAAAATTTCTTTCTTTTTTTTCAAATAAAATATTTTTCTTTTAGAATTTTTAAAAGTTAAAGTTTTGAACAGTAAATATTAATATTTTATAATTGGTTATTCAACATAATTAGGTCAAATAACATAATTTGCATTATGGCATTAAAAAACAAATCATAAGATCTCTACATCTTGGCCTTTTCAAATTGAAATTATATTTCTGTAATGTTTTCAGCATTTAACTTTATGAAAATTAAATTAAAGAATAATTTTTTTGTTCTGTTTTTTTCTCTAAAAGTTATACTATTCAGAATGTGACTTATCAGATCAATAGATGAGTGTTAATGTTAACGATAATTTAAGAATGATAGATGAATACGACTGAAGCCTGGTGCAAGCATGATGGAACGGTTAATCCATGACTGCATGCATTCTGGGTCACATCTGGCCCACGGTCATTAACATGACAACACTAACTTGCATCGAGTTTCTAATTCTTATAACACTTCTGCATTTCAGCAATTATAATTGTACAGTGCATGATATGGCTTTATAATGGAGACTGCAAATTAATTATATTATATACATATAGAGTTACAGAGCATTCCATCTAAACAGTATCCTTGAAGGTGGGACTGATTAAATGTTAGGTTTAGACAGATTATCAAGTTACATATATATACAGAGTATTCCCATCTAAACAACATCCTTGGAGGTGGGACTGATAAAATGTTAGGTTTAGACAGACTATCAAGTTACATATATATAGAGAGAGAGCATTCCATCTTAACAGTATCCTTGAAGGTGGGACTGATAAAATGTTAGGTTTAGACAGATTATCAAGTTACGTATATATACAGAGCATTCCATCTAAACAATATTCTTGGAGGTGGGACTGATTAAATGTTCTGATTTAGACAAAGTATCAAGTTACCTATAAAATGTGCATTCTGTCTAAACTAGATCCATGGAGGTGGGACTTATCAAATGTTCTGGTTTAGACAGAGGAGCAAATAAGTTTATTTGTTGGTGTCATAAACTAATTTGAGACTGAAAAATACATGTTGGTTAGGTGTTTTATAGATATGGGGTATGTCCAGACAGTATATTTGTATATAATGTATATAAGTGAAACATTGACCTTTTAGAGCCTAACTGTGATTAAGATTTTGTCAGTTAGAAGGTCTTTCATGTGCTATAACACGAAACCCTAAAGCTAAATGTCTCCAACATGTTGTTCATTGAACATTAATAGAATTATTAAAACATGCCAAAGGTATGTGATCTGTAAATGTTCATTGAGCTACGTGTTGAGAACATTTATAGTTAGACATTTTATGATGTAGCACATGTATCACTTTTTTAGTTTCAGTGTTCAAATTAAAAGCAAATTATTTATTGAAATTACTTTTTATTAAATTATGTGTAAAACATTTTTTTTTAGTGTAATATTAAAAAATATATGTTCTTAATGTTTGTTTAATCTGTGCAGTAGGTAGAAATCCTACAGTATACTTGTGTTCTTAATAGTCCACTTTGTACTCTAGATATTTGCAGTCTCCTTGAGTGTTAATTTTAATAGACCACTTGACATGAATGTGAGCTTGCATGGTGTTGATAATGTGCATGAACATGCGTCTTTCTTTTCTAAATTAATTTAGACAGTTCACAGTCATTGGAATGCTATGGAAGGTAAACCATAACATTTTCGTTAGGAACTACAAAACTACTTAAACCAAATACTATTTAATATGGGTAATAGCATTATTAATATACACATTAGTCTGTTTACCTGTATCTTAGACACCAGACCAGAGAGGACTAAATAGAGTAAGGCTTGATTTCCATAGACATACACTTTTGTGGCAGGAGGCAGACAGCAAAAAGTTATAATTAACATTGTAACCTTTCCATTGATTTAGGTAGTCATGTACATGTAGGTGCTCCCCATAGCTTGAAATTTTTATCTATACTCAATTTTATATAGATGGCAAAGCTGACAACTTTAAAAAAAATGAAATTAAAGACACAAAAAAAAGGCATTTTAGTATACAGTGCTTAATAAACACCTATATTTATGTGGCCTTATAGAGAAAGCCTAGTAAGTTGGAAAACTTGTGCCTAATGCATTTGTTTTTAAAAGCAATAAAATATATTTCAATCAATAAACACCCTGATGGAAAGATGTGTTATGCTATGCTTCTATACAAGTGTGCCTGTCAAAAGTTAAAATGTCAAATCTGACTTGAGTTGTAAATTCAGTACACATAAAATATTAAACTTGACTGAGTTATAAACTTATAAATGAAGTAAATTGAACCTGTCTTTTGCATATAACATCCCTGAGCATAAGAACAGTATCCATCTCATACTTTCTCCTCCTGCCCTGGGTGTGACCTGCTTTGGGTATCTGTCTGTTAAAAAGGAAGGTTATAATCTTGGAGGACAATTTTGAACAATAACAACAAATTAGTTCAAAGATTAGCTCAATGTTGCCATTGGTAACATGCTTTTAAAAAAATAAATAATAAAGCTTCCCCTTGAATGAACTTTGTAATAAACATCCTTTACTCGAATGGTACCAGTAATGCTAAATGTTTTTGTATTCAAGACATCTACCCTTACATAATGTTTTTTTATTCCTGAGTCTAAAACTAATGTTATTTATTTGTGATACATGTATATTTCAACTACACATGCACATTAGAATTTAAAATCTGAGCATGAGTACTGTTTTTTATTTAATATTCATGCTCATTTACATTTTGTTAAACTTGAGCACAAATTCTTATGGATCCAATAGCTTAGGGTTGGAATATTTAGGGGGGGGGGGTCATTAAACAACAGTTATCAGTAATTATATTTTTTGGTTTTCATGAAATACTTTGGGTGAAATTACACAGTTCAACATCCAATGACTGTTAACTGACTTTAAATTTGTTTGCAAATAACCTGAAAGTGCTTTTGATGTTAGAGTGTAAATATTTGGCCTGGAGACAGAGGAGAAGATGGGTAACAAAAATTTAAAAATTAGGTTTGGATATGGTGTGACAACTCACTTTTCTCCACCTTTCATATGTGTGTCTAATGGATATTTTGAAAGTGGCGATGGACAGGGTGTGGCAACAGATACCACCTAATGCATTTGAACAAAGAAATGTGTATGCACATGCTACAGGAAGATTTCAAAAGTGATGTCACATAGGATGTGGCAACAGTTTACCTAGTGTACGTGTATGTATGGTTTTGTATTGGTGTACACTAAGGAGTGATTTGGATGTTTTGTTGGATTGGGTGTGAAACAGATATCTATAATACAATTCCTCACCATGTGCATTTGTTCTGTACGTGTGCACTAAGGAATGATCTTGGGAAGGGTGGGACAACATAATATCTTTTTTTCCACGAACAATAATTTCAAACGCAGTTTTTGAAATAACCACTTGTCATTTTGTCCTGACAAATTAAAATCTTGGACAAACAAAATGTCAAGTTAAACTAATGGCAGGCAAGTAGATGTAATGGTCTGGTGGACAAGAAGAAATGTCTTTATTTCTATCACCAAAATGTGGTGTAAGTTGGGGCATGGTGTGGTTTTTGTATGGAACAAGACAAAAGAGGTAAACTGTCTTTCATTTATGTACATGCCCTAAGGAATGGTCTCAAAACCACTACAACCCACTTCAAGAATCTATCTCAAAAGTCATCAGATGTGGGTAGGGTGCTAGCCAAATTAAACAAGTAATTAGTGAGTGCTTTCAATAAACATTAATCCTTTCACTATAAGCCAACTTAATGTACTATAATTTGTTTCATTCTCTCTAGGCATGGTTTTTCATGGATAATTAGTTTCTGTCACAATAAAGAAAAATGGTAAGCATTCTTGTAAATAATTAAGAAAATCTATTTGTTTTAATTTTAATAAAATTATTTTGATGTTAAAAAATAGTGAATTTTAGTTTATTTTAACAATTCTTTCATTTTTAGCAATTTTTCGTTATTTTCATTACTATAGCAACCAAATACTTCTAACAAAAATTAATGCATAAAATAGAATATTTACAGTACATTGTTGCTCTATAATTGTATTACAATATTGTAGACATGTCTTATATTTATTAGGTTCTAAATTGCCTTTGAAAAAAGTGATTAGACAATTGAGTGCAAAAATGCCATTTTGTCATTTTTTAATATGGCTATCTGAATTAATAAATTTTAATACAACTAGGACTGGGACCTAGCCAGAGAGGGAAAAATGCCGAGGCAAAATCAGATACTGGGAGCTGGAACCATGTGGATAATAAATAGCATCAAGGGAGATTTTTTTTTTTTTAATCTGCTGAAATTCCAGATGCTAGAGTAGGATGTTAGTGTTTTATTATTTGGTTCTTATTACACAGTGTGGTTGCTTTAGGTAATAAAATTGCTAAAAATAATGTTTTCCCTCCCATTTTTTAAATGTATTTTCCTGAAAATTAATAGAAATAATCCCAAAAATTATTACCGTTTAAGTCATTCAAGATTTATCCACAAAAAACCATGTGCAGTGAATGAAATACACGGCATTATAGTTGATGCTGCTTGTGCCATCAAGACAAGTCTTCAAAACATCATTGATGGATTGCTAAAAGAAAATGATCATTCCAGCCTACACATGGCTGCAACATACACACTATATCCAGCTGTGTTAACCATCAAAAGATACATGTAGCTACATCCAGTCAAAATTTACATCTAGCTGTCTCCATGCATTAAAATAAAAATAGTAGTTTTGTGTCCATCCATCAAAGTATGCATCTAGTTGCACATCCAAGCATCATAATATACTGTGACCAAGAATTACAGTATACATCTAGCTGTATCTAACCATCACAACATCTTGCTGCATCTAACCATCTTATTTATCTAGCTGTGTACAACCATCACAATATACATCTAGCTGTGAACAACCATCACAATATACATCTAGCTGTATCTAACCATCATCATATTCATCTAGCTGTGTACAACCATCACAATATACATCAAGCTGTGTACAACCATCACAATATACATCTAGCTGTGTACAACCATCACAATATACATCTAGCTGTATCTAACCATCACAGTATACATCTTGCTGTATCTAACCATCGTCTTATTTATCTAGCTGTATCTAACCATCACAATATACATCTAGCTGTGTACAGCCATCACAATATACATCTAGCTGTATCTAACCATCACAATATACATCTAGCTGTGTACAACCATCACAATATACATCTAGCTGTATGTAACCATCACAATACACATCTTGTTGTATCTAACCATCACAATTACATCTAACTGTACAACCATCACAATGTACATCCTAGCTGTATCTAACCATCACAATATACATCTTGCTGTGTACAACCATCACAATATACATCTAGCTGTATCTAACCATCACAATGTATATCGTACCTAATCATCACAACATACATCTATCTGTATGTAACCATCACAACATACATCTAACTGTATCTGACCATCATCATATTCATCTAGCTGTGTACAACCATCACAACGTACATTTAGCTGTATCTAACCATCACAGTATTCATCTAGCTGTATCTAACCATCACAACATACATCTAGCTGTATCTAACCATCACAACATACATCTAGCTGTATCTGACATCACAACATACATCTTGCTGTATCTGACCATCACAACATACATCTAGCTGTATCTGACCATCACAACATGCATCTGACCATCACAGCATACATTTAGCTGTATCTGACCATCACAACATACATCTAGCTGTATGACCATCACAACATACATCTAGCTGTATCTGACCATCACAACATACATCTAGCTGTATCTAGCCATCATAACATATCTAGCTGTGTCCAACTATCACAGTATACATCTTGCTTTATCTAACCACCACAGTATACATCTGGCTGTGTGGAATTATCACAGTATACATCTAGCTTTATTTAACCATCTCTGTATATATCTAGCTGTATCTAACCATCTCAGTATATAACAAGCTGTGTAATTAACACAGTATACATCTAGCTGTATCTAACCATCAAAATAAATATCTAGCTGTGTCAAACCATCACAATATACATTTAGATGTCTGATCATCATAACATTGGGCTGCATCTAGCTGTGATTAAGCATCTTAATAGTTGTATCCAATCATCAAAATATGCATCTAAATTTCATGACGTCATCAGAATATATATACATTGGTCTACAACAATTAAAATAAAACATTTGCTGTGTTTATCTGTTAAAATGTACATCAAGCTATATCCAATCAAAATCTACTTCGGCCTGTTTTTAATCATTAAAATAGACGTATCTGTGCCCAACTATCAAAATACACGTACAGCTATGTCCAGCCATTGAAGGATATGTGGCTGTATCAAATGTGTATTTAGCAGACTAAATTTTTTTTAAATTTTCTAACAATAAAATTATTGTATTCAGTAATCATGATATACGTCTATTGGTGTTCACTCATCAAAATATGCATGTATATGTTCTTAACCATTAATATGCTTACCCACATACCAAACCTTGATACAGCAGTTGTGAAATCTTGACTGGTACTATAAAATAATTGTGTTGTCAAGTCATACAAGTCATATACACTGCCATAATGCATGGCCGAACAGAGTGACAGTACTCTGCGATTATTCATCAAAACATTCGGGTATGAGTGGAAGGATTTTCATGTGCATCTGGTGAATTTGTGTTGAACTTTGTGTTCACATTGCAAGACACAAGTCGGATAGGCATATAGACAGATTTAGTGAGGTGTGTGCGCACCCCCCTGCGTATATATATAACAGGCCCGTACGCAGGGGGGGGTGCGCACGCACCTCACTAAATCTGTCTAGTTCCGTAAATGCAAATTTAGATTGACGCTAATTTACTAGAATAACGTTAAAAACGAAAATAAAACATGGATATCACTTCGGGCCTTCACAAACGCACCCCCCTAAAGAAAATCCTGTGTACGGGCCT